>WAAF01014693.1:79250-136570 GCA_013400475.1 Tricholaema leucomelas
TGGGGCTGTTTAGTCTGGATAAATCTGAGAGAGGATTTAGTGGATGTTTATAAATATCTGCGGGCTGGGTGGTCGGGAGGAAGGGACAGGGACAGCCTCTATTCACTTGGGCCCTGTGATAGGACAGGGGTAATGGGTATAAACTACAGCACAGGACATTCCACCTCAACATGAGGAAGAACTTCTTTACTGTAAGGGTCCCAGAGCACTGGAACAGGCTCCCTAGAGAGGATGTGGAGCCTCCTTCTCTGGAGACTCTCAAGACCTGTCTGGATGCATTCCTGTGCGACCTGCACTAGATTCTATGGCCTTGCTCTGGCAGGGGGGGTTGGACCCAATGATCTCTGGAGGTCCCTTCCAACCCCTAACATCCTGTGACAGAAACCTCAAGTCTCCTTCAATTCAGTTCAGTTAAATGCTGATGCTTTACAGAAACTCCTGCCATAAGGTGAAACCCTTACCAACCACACTTCGTGGCTGAAGAACAAACCACGCAGACACAGCAGCATCTCCCCTCCTACAGGGAAAAACAATCCCAGTTTTATTGAATAGTTTTCATGTTTATTACTTGTGAAGTATATTCTTACATTTTATTACTTGTATTGTGGCTTTTTCTCCCCCAATCCCTGAGTGATTTGGGTTGGAAGAGACTTCAAACCCAAGAGCCCATCTCCCTGCAGTGAGCAGACACATCTGCAACCAGATTTCAACAAGAACAGTTTGAAAACGAAAACCCTTTAGGGTTAAAGAAAGGAATATTCTCCGCAGCACTCAAGGAGCAGGAAATCTGCTTCCTTCAAGGTGGTCAGAGGACAAAGAAAGGCACTAAACGGCAGTAAGAGTTAAAGATTTGAAATACAAAAGCTCTCATTATCCAGTATTGATGAGGTATTCATATGAATGGTGGGATCTCAGGGGTGGAACAGCCTGGCTCTGACTGTGGTCCTGTGGTGCCACCTCCTGTCCAACACCTTCACAACTGTTGATGGTGCCCTTTTAAAGCTATTGTTTCTCTCAAATCGTTTTAAGTACCATTTCAGTACCTGAAAATGATCCTACTGGTTTGTTGTTTTGCTTTGAAAGAAGAAAAAACTCCCATGGCAAAAATTCTAGAGTGAACACATGGTTCTCCCTATCAGTTTCTGTACGAACATGGAAGAGAAGAAAGAAGAACGTTTAACTCTGCCACATAACATTGCTCTAATACATAGAATTAGAGAATGGGTTAGGTTGGAAGGGATCTTAGAGATCATCTACTCCAACCCTGCCGACATGGGCAGGGATACCTCTCAACCAGACTCAGCTGCCCAAGGCCCCATCCAGCCTGGACTCAAACACCCCAAGAGAGGAGGCATCTACAACCTCCCTGACCTATTCTAGAGTCTCACCACCCTCATACTGAAGAATTTCTTCCTAATGCCCAGTGCAAACCTACTCTCCCACAGTTTCAAACCATTCCCTCTTCTCCTGTCTCTAAACACTGCTATGACAAGTCCCTCTGGAGCCTTCCTGTAGGATCCCTTCAGTTATTGGAAGGCAGCTATAAGGTCCCTCAGGACTCTTCTCCAGGCTGAACAACCCCATCTCCCTTAGCCTGTTCTCACAGCAGAGCTGCTCCATCTCTTGGACTGTCTTTGTAGTGCTCCTCTGGGCTCACACCAACAGCTCTGTGTCCTTATGATAGGGACACCAGAACTGGATGCAGGATTTGAGGTGGAGTCTCATCAGAGCAGAGCAAAGGGGCAGAATCCTTTCTCTTGCCCTGCTGGCCACACTCCTCTTGATGCAGCCCAGGACACCATTTGCCTTCTGAGCTGCATGAGCACACTGCTGACTCATGGTGAACTTCTCATCAACCAACACCCCAAGTCTCTTCAGAGCTGCTCTCAACCCACTCTGCACCCAGCCTGGATTTGTCCCTGAGCTTGGCCCAACCCAGATGCAGGACCTTGTATTTTGACTTGTTGAACCTTGTGCAGTTGCCACTAGCCCACTTCTCAAGCCTGCTCTCTTCTATTCCATGCTAATCTGGTTTCTGTGTTCCTAAAAACCCATCACCAGGTAGGCCAAAACCAACAACAGCTGCTGGCAGCAGACCTGTCATGGCAAACTAATTCTGGGGGGAAATTTTGTTTTCATGTTTATTACTTTGGGGGCAAAAACTTTCAGGCATTTTAGATATAGACAGAGTCAGGGTCTGGTCTGTAAAGAGACGATCACAAAACAGTGGGGGCTGGATGTGACCTCTGGGGATCATCCAGCCCAGACCCATGGATATATTTCTGAGCAGCAGTCCAAGTGTATGCATGGAGAGGGAAAATACAGCGCTATAAACAAGTGCCTTTAGCAAGCTGTGTTCAGTACATCTCCTTGTTATTCTCTGGACAGATCCTGGGTTTGTGTCACAGAATGTGCCCTCTAGCTGCAGCTTGCTGTCAGCTAAGATTAGATTTCAGTTTATAGGAAAAGGAAGCTGTGAATGAGCTGAAATAGATTTATTTTATCCTCAACTGAAATGGGAATTCATGGAGTTCATGCCCGAGCTGCTATGAAGCACAGAACGTTAGGGCTTGGAAGGGGCCTCCAGAGATCATCGTGGCCAACCCTCCTGCCAATGCAGGATCACCCAGAGCAGGTCACACAGGAATACATACAAGCAGGTTTTGAAAGTCTCCAGAGGAGACTCCACAACCTCTCTGGGCACTCTCACAGTAAAGAAGTGTCTCCTTTTGTTGAGGTGGAACCTCTTGTGTTCCAGCTTGTACCCATTGCTCCTTGTCCTACCACTGGGCACCACCAAAAAGAAGCTGGCACTTGACACCTACCCCTCAGATATTTATAGACATTGATAAGACTACACAGCCTCAGGTGTCTCAGTCTTTCTTCATAGGAAAGATGCTCAAGTCCCCCAGCCACCCTTGTAGCTCTCTGTTGGGCTCTCTTCAGCAGATCCCTGTCTATCTTGAGTTGGGGGGCCCAAAGCTGGGCAGAGTATTGCAGGTGTGATCTCACCAGGGCAGAGCAGAGGGGCAGAAGAACCTCCCTAGACTGCTGGACACAATTTTCTTAATGTACCTCAGGACTGCAAGGGCACATTGCTGTCCCATGGATCACTTGCTGTCCACTAGAACTCCAAGGTCTTTGTCCATGGAGCCACTTTCCAGCAGGACAAGCCTGGTGCCTGCTGATATTCCTCTCCAGATTCAGGACTCTACACTTGTCCTATTGATCTGCATGAGGTTCCTCTCCAATCAGCTCTCCAGCCTGTCCAGGACTCGCTGGAAGGCATCACAGACTGATGGGATGTCAGCCACCTCCCCCAATTTGGTACCATCAGCTAAGAATACACTTTTTTTATTCCCACCACAGAATGACAGAATCCATGAATCCCAACACAGTGCAAGGTTGGAAGGGACTCCTGAAGATCAAGATCAAGAGCAGGGCCACCTATATCAGTAAGAACTGAAAAAGGGAAGGAAATGAGAAACTAGAGCAGACTGACAGTGGGTTTTAATTCTGGATGAAAAGAAGCATTGAAAATCCTAGAAAACAGAGAAGTTGGTTTGCATTCTCTGTCCCTGTGCCAACACCACCACGTATTACATCTTTGGCAGGGAGCACACTGGTGAATATCAACCTCCCTTTCTGCTTTCCAGCAGAACTGCAGCTCTCCAGCACTTGCCAGGCCCTTACCTGCCAGTGCTGCCTGAAGCGCAGTCACCTGCAGTGCCCAGCTGGCTCTTCCTGCTGAGCTTTTTCCCTGCTTCAGGAACACCATGGGCTGCACCTACATGCTCCTCAGCAAGAATTTCTTCTCTTTCAGCTTTTATAATTGCTTCTTTCAGCTTCTGAAACCTCAGCTTTACCTCTTTATTAGGCCACTCTTCTGACAAATCCAACTTGCTCAGGTTTAGCTTTTCCACAGGTGGTATTTCTGCTGCAATTAAAGGGACACTGATTTAGTCCCACAGATTGAAGAAAACACAGGTCTTAGGTGGTGTCAGTCAAGCTATCAGAAGTGGAACAGGTTGCTCAGGAAGGTCATAGATGTCCTGCCCCTGGAGGTGTCCAAGGCCAGGTTAGATGAGGCCTTAAAGAATCTGGTCTAGTGCCTCTGCCCAAGGCATGGGGGTTGGAACGCAATGATCTTTAAGGACCCTTCTAACCCAAACCATTCTATGATCTGGGGGTGCTGGTAGACAGTAGCTGAACAGAAGCCAGAAGTGTGCCCAGGTAGCCAAGAAAGCCAATGGCATCCTGGCCTGTAAAAGGAACAGTGTGGCCAGTAGGATGAGGGAGGTTATTCTGCCCCTGTACTCAGCACTGGTCAGGCCACACCTTGAGTACTGTGTCCAGTTCTGGGCTCCTCAATTCAAGAGAGATGTTGAGGTGCTGGAAGGTGTCCAGAGAAGGGCAACAAAGCTGGTGAGGGGCCTGGAACACAGCCCTGTGAGAAGAGGCTGAGGGAGCTGGGGGTGTTTAGCCTGGAGAAGAGGAGGCTCAGGGGGGACCTCATTGCTGTCTACAACTACCTGAAGGGAGGTTGTAGCCAGGTGGGGGTTGGTCTCTTCTCCCAGGCAACCAGCAACAGAACAAGGGGACACAGCCTCAAGTTGTGCTGGGGGAGGTCTAGGCTGGATGTTAGGAGGAAGTTGTTGGCAGAGAGAGTGATTGGCATTGGAATGGGCTGCCCAGGGAGGTGGTGGAGTCACCGTCCCTGGAGGTGTTCAAGGAAAGCCTGGATGAGGCACTTAGTGCCATGGTCTGGTTGACTGGATAGGGCTGGGTGCTAGGTTGGACTGGATGATCTTGGAGGTTTCTTCCAGCCTGGTTGATTCTATGATCCTAAATGGGATTTGTTGGTCCCCTTTTGCTTTTAACATGTCTTATTCTCAAAAGATTTTCCACAAGTTCAAAGCAATCTGTGTTCTGGAAGAAACCAAGAGGCTATGGATGGATGAGAAGAGAGTGGTGGCTTCCTTTTGATTGATGATTTCTGTATCTCATAATCTCATAAACTCTTCCCTCAGCTTTTTATCAGCTCCACTGTGCAGGAACTCATTCAATGCACAATCTTATTTCTTAAGTGTTTAATAGATTTGCAAAGACATAGAATGGTTTCATTGAATTGACCTTAAAGATCATCCAGTTTCAAACTCCCTGCCATGGGCAGGGACACCTGCCACTAGACCAGGCTGCCCAAGGCCCCATCCAACCTGGCCTTGAGCATTTCCAGAGAGGGGACATCTACAACCTCTCTGGGCAGCCTCTGACTTTGAGTTTAGAGAAACCTTTTCTTGACACTCTGCATGAATAGAGCTCCAGGAGCAATGTCCATAGTCCTGCTCACTGAATGTCCCTTGCTGCCTTCACCATGGACACATGTGGCCCAATAAGCATGGCTCTGGCCACTGTGGAGCCCTTTCTGCCTTCAGGGCTGATCCAGGGCCTGTGAATGTTGAGTTTGGCACAGACACCAGCAAGGTTTAAATGCAGTCTGTCAAATATGCAGAACAAACAGCGAATGCTCAACTGGGTTAAGACATGGAAGTGGAAAATCCCAGTCTTGTATAGGGATTTCTACTCTGAGGGGAAAACCAGAGACAATCCAGCCTCACATCACGCTGCACGCGTAAGAATGGAGTGAGGGATGGATATAATCTTAACTTCTTCTCTCACTTCATCTCTCTGCAGCATTTATAGCCTGCTGGTGCAGATTTGGGTATAAATAAGCATTACATGAGCTGTGTGTGACTGAAATTGAGTTCTCTGCATGATGAATAGGAGTTAAAAATATGTTCTGTGTATCAGAGGAAGTAGAAAGGCAAATCAAACAGATACAATAATCATTAACATACTACAAGTGCCCAAATGCAGCCTGTGAGTCAAAACAGAAGAGATTTACCATAATCCATGTAAACAGGCAGTGGAATGCCATGAGGAAAAGTAGAGTCCTGCTGGGAGCTGTGGCACACCTGGCATTTCACCCCAGCTGGCAGCTAAGCCCAAACAAATCCAGCAGTAGCTCAGGTGACAGCTTCACTGAAGTGTATCCATACTCACATTGTGGTAGTTTATTCCTGAGTATGTCTGCACTGCACTCCAGAGAGGGACTAGCACATCAGCACACAAACTACTGGTACTAGTGAGCCAGTAGAGTACCCACAGAAGTGCCCAGTTCAGCAGTAGTACGTAGAATTGATTTAGTTGGAAAAGTCCTCTAAGATCATCTGGTCCAACCATCAGCCCAACATCACCATAGGCATTAAACCATGTCCCAAAGTGCCATGTCCACACATTTTTTTGAGCACCTCCAGGAATGGTGACTCCACCAGCTCCCTGGGCAGCCTGTTCCAATGCCTGACCACTCTTGCAGCAAAGAAATTGATCCTAGCCTGTTCCAATGCCTGACCACTCTTGCAGCAAAGAAATTGATCCTAATCTCCAATTTAAACCTAGGGCAACTTGAGACCATTTCCTCTTATCCTATCACTTGTTCCCTTGGAGCTGTTCCTCACCAGACCTGTTCTCCAGTCCCTCCACCAGCTTCATTGCCCTTCTTTGCACCCACTCCAGACCCTCAATATGCTTTTTGGAGTGAGGAGCTCAAACCTGAGCCCAGGACTTGAGGTGTGGGCTCACCAGTGCTAAGTAGAGGGGCATGATCAAACTTCCCTACTCCTGCTGGTTGCTCTTTGTCCGCTATCTTGAGTAGGTCTGTATGCCAGGCCTGCTGCTGCCCAAGCAGTAACCACATCAGCTAAATCACCACAAGTCACCTTTGGCTGTGCTGTGGAGACATCACGAGATACACAAAGGTTTGGTTTGTATGAACTGGAAGCTCCCTGAATCCCAGAGAAGAAGCACAAAGGATTTCATCTCCCTTCTCTTATCGCACTCTAGAGCAAAAGTCTCACTCCCAGGCACATTCTGCTCCCCTCTCCACATGCAGCCTGCACACACTACCCCTTGCACACTGCTCTTATCCAGCAGGAACAGATGGGCCACGTGGGAGGGAGCACAAAACTCCTGCATATTACAGAAGGTTCCCAAACTTCATGTGCATGCCCACAGATTCTAAATATTCGAGTCCAGGGGATCATTTTTCCTTTAAATGCACCACTATCATCAAACACAATAACAGGATGAAGTCACAGTGCTGCTCCAGAGCATAATTTGCAGTTGTTTTGCTGTTCTAGTCCATTGTGTTTGAACTCCATAGAACAGAAAGCAATCCCACACTTTCCTGCAGACAGAAATCAGCAGGGAAAAACCCTTTGGATTTGCTGTTTTGAAGAACACTCATCAAATCCTCAATGTTTTCAAGGCTGTCTAGCACTGAAGGGGAGTTAAAACCCAAAGTAAGTAGCTAGAGGGTTTTGAGTATTATTTTGAGAGGAAGCATGCAACAAATGGATGAGGATCTTGGTAACCCACTTGGTGAGAGTCCATCCCACCAGCATCCAAGGAGCTTGGAAACCCAGCTGCAAGAGGTCACCCCACCAGCACCACACTGCTGTCAGACACTCTGCTGCTCATTCCCAAACCAAATTCTCACCTCAAATGCTAAGCTGAAGGGCATCCTTCATCCTGAATTGTGAAGGTAATCAGTGGTAATTAAGGGGCACTGCTGGGATATCATTTGTCTCAAACCAAGAATTATAGACAAGGTCTTAAAGCACAAGATGATCATATGAAGCTCTGGAATGCTCACGGTTGCCTTTAATGCCACCATATATGGAACAGAGATGAATGACAAACAGAGAGTCATTATCTCTGCCTCAGCATCTCCAGCTTTCAGCACCATGGTATTTTGGGCTGGAATTTGTCTATTTCCCCAAACTCCTCAGCATCTGAAGTGGCTCATCCATACTGTGAATCTCCTGCATTTCCTTTAATGATGTCCCATCCCTCATTCCAGGTTGATACTAAAGGGATCCACAGTATTAGCCTCCGTTACAGGAAAGCTTAAGTGTGAGAAAAGGGCTTCTGTGGGAATATGCCGACCACTTCCATTATTAATGTCTTCTGGAATCTATCAGACCATAAATAATGCAAATTATGTTGCATCTCTTCTTCTGTGCTGACAACTTCTTAATTTTACCCTCCTAATGTAAATTTATAACTGCAATACTGGGGAGGGGGGAGCAGGAAAGAGAAAGTGTGGCAGAGAGCGAATTGCGCTTGTCTAGGAAGAATGTGAACTCAGACACAGCACAGGAACAGTCAAACACAGCTCTAACATGGGGGTGCTGATGGACTAAAACCTGGACATGAGCAGTGTAAGCTTGCAGCCAAGAAGGCAATCACATCCTGAACCACATCAAAAGCAGCGTTGCCAGCAAATCCAAAGAGATGATTCTGCCACTTTGTTCTGGTGAGCCCTCACCTGGAGTACTGTATGCAGCTCTGGAGCCCTCAACAGAGGAAGGACATGGACCTGATGGAGCAGGTCCAGAGGAGGGCCATGAAAATGATCGGGGGGTTGGAGCATCTCTGCTACCAGGACAGGCTGAGAGAGCTGGGGCTGTTCAGCTGGGAGAGGAGGAGGTTCCTGGGAGACCAAATAGCAACCTTCCAGTACCTGAAGGTGGTCTGCAAGAAGAACAGAGAGAGGCTGTTTACAAAGGCCTGTGGGGACAGGACGAGGGGCAGTGCCTTCAAACTAGAGAAGAGCAGATTAAGATTGGATGTTAGAATCACAGAATTGACCAGGTTGGAAGAGTCCTCTAGGATCATCGAGTCCAACCTATCACCTAACCATTCTAATTAACTAAACCATGGCACTAAGTGCCTCATCCAGCCTCCTTTTAAACACCTCAAGGGATGGCGACTCCACCACCTCCCCAGGCAGCCCAATCCAATGCCAATCACTCTTGCTGTGAAGAATTTCCTCCTAATATCCAGCCTAAACCTGCCCTGGTGCAGTTTGAGACTGTGGTCTCTTGTTCTGTCACTGTGTGCCTGGGAGAAGAGACCAACCCCCACCTGGCCACAACCTCCTTTCAGGTGGTTGTAGACAGCAATAAGGTCTACCCTAAGCATCCTCTTCTTCAAGCTGAACACCCCCAGCTCCCTCAGGCTCTCCTCACAGGGCTGTGCTCCAGCCCCCTCACCAGCCTTGGTGCCCTTCTCTGGATACATTCAAGCACCCCAACATCTTTCTTAAATTGAGGGGCCTGGAATTGGACACAGTACTCAAGGTGTGGCCTAAGCAGTGCTGAGTACAAGGGCAGAATGAATTCCCTGGTCCTGCTTGCCACACTATTCCTGATCCAGGCCATGGCCTTCTTGGCCACCTGGGCACACTGCTGGTTCATGCTCAGTTGCTGTCAACCAGTACACCCAGGCCTCTCTCTGCCTGGCTGCTCTCCAGCCACTCTGTCCCCAGTCTGTAAAGAACTACCCCATGAGGGGAACAGGCTGCCCAGGGAGGTGGTTGGGACCCCATCTCTGGAGATATTCAAAGTGAGGCTCTACCGAATCTAGCCGAAGATGCCCCTGCTGACTGCAGAGGGGGTTTGACTAGATGACCTTTGGAGGTCCTCTCTGACCCACACCATTCTTTGATTGTATACCTGGAGTGACTGGTTCCACACAGAGAAGTCTGCCATTCCCAGAATCCTGAAGAAAGCACAGGATGGATTTTAATCCTTTCTGAATGACATCTCTAGGTGGAAATTCAAGGGGACAATCTCTCAGATTCAAGGCTGTCAATGAAGTTAAGTTTCCTGTGGGAAAAAAAACAAACTCTCATTTAGCAAACACAGAAGCACTCAGGTCGGAAAGTCTCTCAGAAGATCAATCAGACCCAAACATTCAACACTGGGATAGATTGGCAAGTTTTCAGGTACATACAGCAGCTGAGCCAACATGAGGAGAAACATTTTGGGGTTGTTTAGCCTGCAGAAGAGGAGGCTGAAGGCTGACTTCATTGCTGTCTACAACTACCTGAAGGGAGGCTGTAGCCAGGTGGGGGTTGGTCTCTTCTCCCAGACAACCAGCAACAGAACAAGGGGACACAGTCTCAAGTTGTGCTGGGGGAAGTATAGGCTGGATGTTAGGAAGAAGTTCTTCACAGAGAGAGTGATTGGCATTGGAATGGGCTGCCCAGGGAGGTGGTGGAGTCACCATCCCTGGAGGTGTTCAAGAAAAGCCTGGATGAGGCACTTAGTGCCATGGTCTAGTTGACTGGCTAGGGCTGGGTGCTAGGTTGGACTGGATGATCTTGGAGGTCTCTTCCAACCTAGTTCATTCTATTCTATTCTATTCTATTCTATTCTATTCTATTCTATTCTATTCTATTCTATTCTATTCTATTCTATTCTATTCTATTGGTGCTGGAGGCCTGGAGCATGCTGCCACAGAAGTTGTGGAGTCTCCTTCTCTGGAGAGATTCCAAATCCACCTGTCCATCACAATCCTGAGCAAGCTGCTGTGGGTGCCCCTGCTTTAGCAAGGGGGGTCAGGCTGGATGATCTCCAAAGGTTCCTTCTAGTCTAACCACTAGAATGCAGCTTATATTTACAGCTAGCACAATATACAATCAGATATTTACAGTATATACAGTTATAGACAGAAATAGACAAGGTAAAAAGGTAATACAGAAACACAACAGCCCTCCCAGAAACCTGAGTCCCCAGGAGGGGCTCTCAACCACCCCTTTACCTTCCCCCTGCCCCTCTCAACCTTACCCCAGTCCCAAGGAAGAATGGAGGCTTGGCCAGGGNCAAACCCATATACGCCATTAACAACCTTGACCCCTGAATTGGCATGGTTCACAGTATTAGATTTAAAAGATGCCTTCTTTTGCCTCCCTCTTCACAAAGCCAGACAGGAATTATTTGCATTCGAATGGGAAAATCCCAAAAGTGGGCTCAAGACCCAACTAACTTGGACAGTGCTACCACAGGGATTAAAGAACAGCCCTATTCTGTTCAGTAATCAGCTAACCGAGGACCTCGAGACCTGGCAGTTACCCTCAGAAGAAGGATGAGTATTGCAGACCATATCCTAACAGCAATACAAACCCAGGAAGAACATGTAACACGGACTGTGAGCTTGTTGAATTTTAAGGGTCTCCAGGGCTATAGTGCCTCTCAAAAGAAAGTACAAACTATGAGACAGCAGGTGATTTCCTTGGGTATGAACTCAGCGCAGGACAAAGGACCTTAGGACAAGCTCGCAAGGAAGCGACATGCCAAGCAGCCAAAGAACTCCAGATCTTTTTGGGGATGATTGGATGGTGCAGACTGTGGATTTACAATTATGAACTACTTGTTAAGCCTCTATACGTGCTGACAACCACAGAATCAAAGAACCTCCAGTGGGCTAAGGAAGCAAGACAGGCAGTTAAAAGGTTGAAGAAAGCCTTGCTGTCAGCCCCAGCCCTGGGGCTACAAGGCGTGCATAAACCTTTTCTCCTATTCTCCCATGAAAAGCAGGGCATCCCCCTTGGAATATTAGCACAAGATTTAGGGCCTGTGGGAATGGAATGAAGAAGGATAATAACAGGCAAATGCTGACCTTGGTTCCCACCAGCTGCTGGCTACATTATCTGGGAAAGGATAGATAAGTGGACACTTCATTAATGAGATAAACAAGGCGTGGTTATGTAAAGGACTGGGTTGTTCTTGCCTAATTATGCTAATGTGTAGGTGTGTGCTCTATGCTCTGAGACTATATAATGAGAGCCAAAATGATCAATAAACCTCTCTGGTATAATTCACATTGAATGGCTTGGAGTCCACGTGGCATTGATTCTGATCACACTGATCTGTGTGGGCTTTGACCACATTTCCCACAGCAGCAATCAGATAGCTGCAACAAGGGCCATACCAAAGGGTGGTGGCACACTTGTCCAAGCAATCAGATTCTACTGCCAAAGGATGGCCTGGGTGCCTGTTGGATTTGTTCAATGCTCTCCAGAAGCAGCCTGGAGATACCCTTGCTTGGGAATAAGTGATCTCAAGCAATGGAACTGGCCTTATAGTGAGACGGATGACAGGCACTAACAAGACAGGGGACACAATGCCTAAGCACAGGTTTATTTTGACCCCCTTGAGGAATATCACAATATTATACAGGAATGACAGTAGCTTTGCCATAGGGGATTTCTCTGGAGACTTTAGGAGTCAAATGTAACCATTTGTGCAGTGCTGCATAATTGGGTGAATTACTCAGCGATGGGGAGTCCTTGACCACCCCGACCAGGATGTAGACTCAATACTTCTGAGTGGGCTGAGAAGCAACATGATCAGTGGTTGATTACCCTCAGGATTTTGGTGGTTATGAGGAAATGGGAAAGTAAGGAAAGGATTGTCAGGGTACTGGACAGGTTAGTGCACAATGAGGTACCTAATGATTCACAATACAATGCAGGTCCCTACTGGGATACTATGAACTAAGACCGGTTCCGAACAACCCTCTTATAGATAGACCCAGTAGGTTCCATAGCTTTGTCAGATGGTTTATTCTGGGAATAGGGGTGAGCTAGAAAAGGCAATCATAAATATTTCCCCCATCATGGAAAGAATGGATGATTGAACCACAGACACTACACAAGCCCTACAGAAAGAATTCACCTCACTAAGCCAAGTAACCCTACAAAACTGAATGGTGCTGGACCTTTTGACAGCAAAGGAAGCGGGGGGGTGGTGGTGGTGGTGTATGTATAGTACTCAATCAGAGCTGCTGCACATATATAGACGAAAGTAAAAGAACAGAAATGGATATCTCCAAACTGTGGGACTATTCAAAGACATTACATGAAGCATCTCTGGATGATACTTTCTTTGGATTTGCTGAAATTTGGCACAAATTGACCTCTTGGCTGCCGAACTTTGGACAGCTTAAACAACTGACTGTGTTAATGATAGCAGTTATATCATTGTTTGTGTAACTTTGAAGTGCTCTGTGTGTTGTGATAAGGGCATTTCAGATGGTTATGTGAACTGGATAAAGCACCAGCTCCGACGAGAGGTAGAATCATAGAATCAACCAGGTTGGAAGAGACCTCCAAGATCATCCAGTCCAACCTAGCACCCAGCCCTAACCAGTCATCTAGACCATGGCACTAAGTGCCTCATCCAGGCTTTTCTTGAACACCTCCAGGGATGGTGACTCCACCACCTCCCTGGGCAGCCCATTCCAGTGGCAAATCACTCTCTCTGTGAAGAACTTCCTCTTAACATCCAGCCTATACCTCCCCCAGCACAACTTGAGGCTGTGTCCCCTTGTTCTGTTGCTGGTTGTCTGGGAGAAGAGACCAACCCCCACCTGGCTACGACATCCCTTCAGGTAGCTGTAGACAGCAGCCTGAATGGTTATCTGAGATGAGCACCTGCACAGCCTTCCTCACAGGGTCTTTTCATCTTTGGTCAGCAGACCCCTCTTTATTGCTCATATCAGGATATCTCTGCTTCTCCTTCCTGCTCTCCTTAGTCAGTGCAGGCCTGGGCTTTTACAAGATTACATATCACAGATCTCCAATGAGCAGCTGCAAACACTTATGCAGTAGCCATTGTTTAGGTTTGCATATTATCAACTGACTACTAAAACCAAACATTCCTACAAAGTTTGGTATTTTATGGTTTGCCACAGACACCCCCAAAATGTGCATCTGGTCTGTAAGGCCCTTTACCAGCACTCCTTTCTTTTTCTTACATCATCACAGTAAAAGAAGGTACTAACTTCTAAGAAAAGGAGAGACTGATGAGGTTTAGAAGTAGAAATACTTTTGCAATCATATAACTCTACATATCTGTGTACCTAAGACGGATGAAGGACAAGCTGTGAAGTATCTGCCCACCTGGAAGCATTGAGATAAGGAAACAAGAACTCTTACAGAGGCCCTGAGAGCTAGAGAATCAAGATAAGGAAGCAAAGATGCCTACAGAGACCCTGGAACTGGCCAGAACCGACCTAGCAGTTTAGGCTCAGTGCTAAGCTATACAGCTCAGCACATTTTGCAACCAAGAGGGCAGCATAAGGAAGGCTGTCACCCTCATCCCTCGGACCCCAGAGAACACCACCAGGGTAGCATCCCCTATGTATAAGATTAAGGACCGTGGGCAGGCAGATGTAAAACACTTCTCAGAAGTTCTTTGTATGTGCATAAACCTTCCCTGGAACAATCAGGAATATGTGATGAGTAACAACACAAACGGCAAGGCTGGGCCCCGGGGTGTGCACCTTCTCTGGTGGGGAGAACCTCCCTGCACCCGCAGGCTTAATAAAGACACCTGCTTTATAACCTGCTGGTTACACAGCCGTTCTTCCACCTGTTCTTTGGGCACCGTCGTCAGCATCTAGTTCCAACCTCTTGCCATGGGCAGACACCTCTCACTAGACCAGCTTGCTCAAGGCCTCATCCAGCCTGGCCTTGAACACCTGAAGGGTGGGGGGCATGCACAACCTCCCTGGGCAACCTGCTCCAGCGTCTCACCACCTACACTGTAAAGAACTTCTTCCTAATCTCCAGTCTCAATCTCCTCTCTTCCAGTTCAAAGCCATTGCCCCTTCTCCTATCACTACAAGCTCTTGTCAAACGTCCACCCCAGCTCTCCTATAGCCCCATTCAATTACTTCCAGCTCACTCAGCGCTTCACTGTGCCCTGTGCTCTGACTCACTCTACAGGTTGGCTGCTTAGAACCCTGCCTGTGCCCAGCTGCTCTCCTCCCGCAGCAGGATCCAGTCTGTCTGCTCGGAGAAGGCTTTTGTGAAGGCTGCCTCGCAGAAGTGACAAACACATTACTAAGAGCACAGCCATTTCATTTTAAATTACCAGTAATTAAAGCTGAAAGGGCTGTTACACAACAAACCTTACCATGTGATTAACAGCTGCCTTTGACTTAACTTCTCTGGAAATGGCAACGCTCTGCTATTGACAAAGGAGCCTCAGAAAGAACAATTAACCACCAGCCCCAGAGCTGCTGAAGCAGGGAGCAGGCTTCTTTTGGGAAGCTGGGAAGGGCAGAGGAGGTTTCCCAAGCAGCAGGATGGAGAAGATTGCTGGATGCTTTCTGGGAACAGATAGATACAGACTTGAGACCCGACTAGAAATGGACTCTTCACACCAAGGACATAGTGTGTCCAACCTGCCACGTGTAAAAATGTCCAGCTACAATGAAATGGAGAACAGGAGCTGGTTGACAGCCCCCTGAACGTCAGCCAGCTGTGTGCCAATGTGGCCAAGAAGGCCACCAGCATCCTGGCCTGGATCAGCAACAGTGTGGCCAGCAGGACCAGGGCATGGATTGTTCCCCTGCACTCAGCACTGGTGAGGCCACACCTTGAACACCGGGTTCAGTTTTGGGCCCTGCACTCCAAGAAAGACATTGAGGGGCTGAAGTGTGTCCAGATAAGGGTAAAGCTGGTGAAGAATTTGGAGAACAGGGCTGGTGAGGAGAAGGTGGGGGAGCTGAGGTTGTTCAGCCTGGAGAAAAGGAAGCTGAGGGGAGCCTTCTGGCTCTTCACAACTCCCTGAAAGGACCTTGGAGACAGGAGAGGGTTGGTATCTTCTCCCAGGGAACAAGTGATAGGACAAGAGGAAATGGCCTAAAATTGCCCCAGGGGAAGCCTATGGTGGGGAGCGTTGGAGATGGATGATCCTTGAGGTCCCTTCCAATCTAAACCATTCTATGATTCTAAATTTAGGTTTGAGATTAGAAGAAACTTCTTGACTGAAAGGGTTCTCAAAGACTGGAACAGGCTGCCAGCAGATCCTCATCCCTGGAGGAGTTCTAGGTTCTGAGATGTCAGGAAAGTGGAATTACCTGGTGCCACAGATCAAGAGAAATAGCCCAAGGCAGAGAAACTGGCCAGAAGATATGAAATAAGGTGGCATAAAGCAATAACTGGGTCCAAACTAAAACCACAACCAACCAGCAGGTAATTGTCTCAGCAAGGAGCAAAAGTGCATAGAATTGACAATCTGAACAACCCTCGGATTGCTGTCTATGTGCTACCACTGGACAGCAGTGCTGAGGTTGGGGGTTTGTCAAACTGACAGTTCCAACAACCTAATCCCAAAGTTTGCTCCAAAAGATTGAGCTCCAGGCCTCATTTTCACACAACTGTGATTCACAAATGAGAAATTACTTCAAGCAACGATGAAAAACAAACGCAGGAAGGAAGAGCTCCACGCTTAACAGGGAGAAATGGCTTTGATAACACACCTTGGAGAGAACTATTTGGGAATACAATTAGATTTAAAATAGTTGAACATGAAGAAACCAGATCTATTTTTAGACAGAAATGATCAAAATGAATCAGAGGGCTGACTTCAGCACTGGAAAAGTGCAATCTCCTTTGATCTGGCTGAGAACCACTGGGGGCTGAGCAGGAGCTGAGTGCACTGGAGAACTTCCCCAGGACAGGCAGCTGTGATGGGACTTCATGCACACACGTGGGTGGGCAGATTGGCATCTGCCTTTCAGCAGCCTCTTCAGAGTCATTTACTCCCATTTTAAACTGCATCACTTGCTGAGATGCTTCATGCTGTACAATTGCTCCTAAGGCATTCTAAAACCCACTAGACAGATGCAGCAATAAAATGATCCTATGCAAAGCTTTCTTCAGCCCAGCCCCAGCTGAAGGCAGCAGGTAGAGGGAAGGCATTCTGCTCCTCTGCTCTGCTGAGACCCCACCTGCAGAGTTGGGGCCAGCTCTGGAGTCCTCAACACAGAAGAGACATGGACCTGTTGGAGCAGAGCTAAAGAAGGCCACGGCAATGATGGGAGGGCTGGAAGCCCTCTGTTGTGAGGACAGGCTGAGGGAATTGGGGTTGTTCAGCCTGGAGAAAAGAGCTCCAGGGAGACCTTCTGGTGGCTTCCCAGTACCTGATAGGAGCTACAGGAGAGCTGGGGAGGGACTTTTGACAAAGTCATGGAGTAACAGGTTGAGAGGTGACAGCTTCAAACAGGAAGAAATCACACATCAGGAAGAAATTCTTGCCCATGAGGGTGGTGAGGCACTGGAACAAGCTGCCTAGGGAGGTGGTTGAATTTCCATCCCTGGAATTCTTTCAAAGAGGCAGAGATGTAGTACTGAGGGAAGTGGTTTAGCACCAGCCTTGGTAGAGTCAGAGAACATTTGGACTCCATGGCCTTAAAGATCTTTTCCAACCAAAACCTCTGTCTGGTTCTATGATTCTGTGATGGCAAGTGTGCAGACAGGAGAGAAAGAGGGAAGGGTAGGAGGACAAGCAGGCTGGGAATTAGCTCATGAAGCATGATTTTGTCAGGAGAAGCTGCCTTGTCAAAGCAGGAGTGTTTTGTAAGCCTCTGCTAGATGTCGACAGCCCCCCAGGGTCTCACAGTACAACTCCCAGGCTCTCTCCCAGCTGGACTCCTTGATAACCTCTCAGGTCTCTGTCACTGGAGACAGCTGTGATCAGGCTTGCCTGGGCTGTACAGAGGCTTGGCAGCCCTTACCACAACAGCCCCTCTGCAGGAAATGTCTTTAGTGACCTGGATTAGGATAACTCTTGCACCACACCTACTGTCCTCTAGCTGAGGTTCAAGTCACTGCACTGCTCCAGGCCTCACCTTGTCCGCTATGAAGCGAATCAGGTTTGGGGTAGCTTAGCTGCTGTGGGGCAGGGAGAGGCACAGTTCTGCAAACTCTGGGGATGATATTGCAGAACCACAGCACGGTTTGGGTTGGAAGGGACCTTCCAGATCATGGAGTCCTACCCTTAGCCCAGCGCTGCCAGGTCACTACTAAACAATGTTCCTCAGCACCACATCTCCATGGCTTTAAAACCCCTCCAGGGATGGAGACTCCACTACTGCCCTGGGCAACCTAGGCCAAGCCTTGACAGCCTTCAAGGGGAAGAAATTGTTCCTCATGTCCAACCTAAATCTCCTCTGGGGCTACCTGAGGCTGTTTTCTCTTGACCTGACACTTGTTCCTTGGGAGAAGAGACCAACTTCCACCTCGCTCCAAGCTCCTTTCAGGGAGTTGTACAGAGTCAGAAGATCTCCCCCTAGACTCCTTTTCTCCAAGCTGAACAACTCCAGTTCCCTCCTTACCAGACCTGTTCTCCAGACCCTTCACCACCTTTGTTGCCCTTCTCTGGGTCCACTCAGCTTCTTGATGTCCTTCTTGGAATGAGGGTCCCAAAGCTGACCCCAGGACTCAAAGTGTGGCCTCCCCACACACAATGAGCACACACACAGAGGTATTTGTGCTCACTGTATGCTGGCAGCTGTGGCATGCACAAGTTCTAGGTGGCAATGCCATGGACATGTAGCCTCTGCCAAGGGAACAGATCATCCAAACTAAGGCATATGGTGGGACAGCATCACCCAGCACAAGGATCCTGCCTGCCTCATCCAGGATCCTCACAACTGTTAAGAATCCTGAAGGAGATGAGTGCAAGTGATTAAGGGGATGATGCTGAAAGTCCTGCTGGCAGAGCAGAGCAGCGTGGCGTGAGCCACCCCTGCTCAGTCAGGACATCACTGCAGCACTCACTAATGAGCACATGCATCATTTGGGGAGCCTGGCTGCAGCCAGCCTCTACAAATACCTCCAGCCATCTGTCAGCACCACGCTGCTGCCCAACAAAACCTGCTCTGAAAAGCCTGCAGAGCTCTTTACCAATCCCTGGGGCTGGAACAAAAGCTCCAGCACAGCAGGAACCTGGCACCCTTTCCCTGGTACCTGTCAGCCACACAGCCAGGAGAAATGAGTAAATGTCACATATGGCAGGAATTCCCTCATCTCAACACCAGTATGGGAAACCTGCAACAATCAAAGGATTACAGTAGAAGAAGGTCCTGAACTAGGACCTGTCCTTTTTTGCTGGACCTGATCTAGGCCCTGTCCTTTTCTGGACAGAAAACAGCACCTCACGGAACAGGAGCGAGTGCAGAAAGGCCAGCACACCAGTGGCCCATCCTGCTCTGAGAGACACAGGGATGCTTAAACCAGCAAAAAGTATCGTTTTGATTCAGTCACTGCTCACTTCACAGCTGAAGGAGCAGAGTTACTCTGGGAACAGGCCACCTCATGTGAAGCAAGAATGGAACAACTGACACCCAAGTTATAGAGTCACACAATGTAAGTAATTCCTCCCCTCCTCATCACACATCTGCCATAAATTTAAAACCATTAATAAGATAAATATCAAAATCTTTTAAAGTACAACCACAACATTCAACACTAAGAGCCCCAAAATGGCTATGACCTCTTCAGAAAAAAGGGACTACTTACCAAACTCTGCAGGTAGCTCTTTTATAGGATTCCTCTCTAAAAGCAGAGTTTTCAGTTGCCTTTGCAAGAAAGCAGAAAATAACAGTAACTGCAACAGCAAACCTCATTTATTTCAACAGAGACACAAAGCACCAGAAAAGTCACACTGGAAAGGTTACAGCCCCAAGCTTGCCGGCCTGACGCCCTGGAGTTTGCCTTTACGCCCATTTATCAGAGCATTTGATCTTTCAGTGCACAGCCTGCTCATCCTCTCAGCCTGCCACCGACTGCTCCAATTACAAACACATCCTTTTCACTTGTTTACCCTGCTGCTGAGCTTCAGCTGCTGCTGGGGCTGACTGCTCCTCAGGCTACAGCTGAGCTAAAGCTGCTCAGCCATTTTTGATAACGAGATTAGAAAGGAATATGCCCTCTTTGTATTTCATTTTCTCAGCTTCTTTTGATCGGCTCTAGCTTTCCTATTCCTGGAAGCAGCCTGGAAGCTTGGCAGGGGTCACACACAACACTTAGGGCATTTATGTCACATGTAAGCTAATATTGCTCTGGATACATCTGAAAATCTGTTAACATTCAGGAAAATCCTAGGCTCCTGAAAAAAAAAAACACCTCAGTGTGCCCATGCTGAGAAAAAAAATAGTATTGCTTAGCAAGTGAAATGCTTGGAGCTGCTCTTTGGAGCAGCTCAGAGGGGAACCTCTTAGCTGCTGCACACTGAGGACAGAGGGAGGTTGTCTCTTTGTGCTTTTTTTCACTGTAAGGGTGACAGAGCACTGGAGCAGGCTGCCCAGAGAGGCTGACTGTGGAGTCTCCTTCTCTGGAGACTCCTGGATGCATTCCCATGTGGCCTGGCCTTGGTGATGCTGCTCTGGAGGAGAGATTGGACTGGATGATCTTTCAAGCTCCCTTGCAAACTCTAACATTCTGTGATTCTGCGACATGGAGGCTCCACACGGACTATATTTACCTGTTTGCTGGCTTCTGCCAACCTCATTCTGCCCCTATAATTGCAGGCTTTTAAATAGCTTTAATGTGCTGCAACACATCAGCTCAAATGAGGTGTTCCAGGCAAGCTGCTGTGCATACTTTAGAGGACAAGCCCACCCAGCAACCACATGGATGGGTTTTTATTGGCTACTGTGTCAATTTGACTTGTTTACTGTTAAACAAAGCATGAAGAAGGCTTGCTAGTTTCTGCCAAAATATTTTCCTTTACCTCCAGGAAAGAAAAGCAAACGGCTTTGGCAGCTGCTCAACAGGGGATTAACATTTGTGGCACTGTTTAAAGCCATCTCAGTTCACTCAAGAGTAGAACACAGCAGCCTGTTCATATTTATGGGTTTGAAGGGGAGATTTGACTGCATTTAAAGCAAAATAAAAACCCAGGTGAAAGCCACAGGAGATGATGGACTCCAGAACCTGAACTCCCTGTGGTCTGGGGCACCAGGGGATGTCAAGGTGATTCTGCTGCCTCAGGAGTCCTTGGTGTTCCTGGCCCTGAGCAGACAGCTGCAGCTCGCCACCACAGGCAACTCTCATTCTTGCCAGTACCTGTCCAAATGCTTCCTCTGAAACAATGATGGTGTGGAACAAGCCTCTAGCTGATCAGCTGCTCAGATCTCAGATAGATCTCTAGATGGAAAAGTGTTGAGTGGTACTTTCCCTCCCTGCACACCAGGTTAGACAACATTTCCACAGCTGAGGTGATGTTCTTGTTTCATAGAATCGTGAAATAGTGTGGTTGGAAAATACTTTAAAGGTCATCCAGTTCCAACCCCCTGCCATGGGCAAGGACATCTCCTGACAGACCAGGTTGCTCAAGGGCCCGTCCAACCTGGCCTTGAACACTGCCAGGCTTGGATCCTCCCACAATGTTTTTGGGTAACTTCTTTCAGTGCCTCACCACCCTCATGAGCAAGAATTTCTGCATCATGTCTCATCTAAACCCATCTTTTTCCAGTTTGAAGCCATCACTCCTTGTCCTGTCACTCCATGCTTTTGTCCAATGTCCCTCTGCAGTCTGACTTGGAGAAACTCTGATCAGGTATCAATTAAAGTCAGTGAAAGGACTCATGAGCAACTTGAGTGGCCAATCAATCAGGCCTCAACCTTGCACCATGCTTCACTGAGTCTCTGCTTTGAATGAAAACTGCACTTCTGGCTGCTTCTAGAAAAGGAGAGCCCAAGAAGCTTCAGGCATCCTACAATACAACTTCCACTCCCAACATGTAAAAGGAACTAAAGGAACACTCAGTGAGTATTTCTGATGGGCATTTTCTAACAGCTAAGCTGCTGCTTAAAGTCAGTGACAAAACACAAATAAGAAAAAGCAAAATTAAGAAGCAAAAATTAATCCTGTGAGCCACGACTGACACCTTACTGCCAAGGAAGATGCACACAGAAAATGTCTTCAAGCATTTCAACCACTGGTACAATCACCACATCATTCACAGACCACATTAAAATGCCATCAGTTCTGTCCCATTTAAAAATGGGTTATGAAAGCTGCATTTAAAAGATTTGAAAACATCACTGAAAACCACATTTCCCAGCTATTTTTTTGAGGGATAACCTTCACTCATTTGTACCCTTCTGATCACAAATTGAATGTATAATTATTCACAGTATCACAGTATTACCACAGTTGGAAGAGACCTCATAGATCATCAAGTCCAAGCCGTTACCACAGAGCTCAAGGCTAGACCATGGCACCAAGTGCCACGTCCAATCCTGCCTTGAACAGCTCCAGGGACGGCGACTCCACCACCTCCCTGGGCAGCCCATTCCAGTGGCCAATGACTCTCTCAGGGAAGAACTTTCTCCTCACAAACAAGTGATTTCAAAATACCTTTAAGCAGACTGTTGCAGTCACAAGATGCCATGAAATTGGTGGGGTTCAAATATGTTTATTTACTTCTGTTTGGGAAAATTTTCCTCCTTACTCACTCTGCACAGGAAAGTTTCCTTTAAAAGCATAACAGCAAGTGAGTTGACCTGAGTTGGTCTTTTCCTTTCTTTTTGTTTTCCCTTTTATCGACAAAGTAATTTATCTCTTGCTGTTAATTATCTTCCATTGTGATTTAGTGATCTTCTGATGGCAGAGTGAGAAGCAAAGAAAAAGAAAGCCAAGAAGGGACTTTTTTTAACAAGGGCTTGTGGTGATAGGATGAGAAGGAATGGATTGAAACTCGAGGAAGGCAGATTTAGACTGCAGATTAGGAAGAAGTTCTTTACAGTGAGGGCGTTGAGACAATGGAACAGGTTGCCCAGGGAGTCTGTGGATGGCCCCTTCCTGGAGGTGTTCGAGGCTAGGTTGGACAGGGCCTTGAGAAACCTCTAATGGAAGGTGGCAGGTAATTTGTTTTAGATGATCTTTTAATGTTCCTAAAAACCCAAACCATTCTATCATTCTATGCATCTATGGATCTTTGAATCTATTAATAGCCCAAGGACAATAACAACATCCGGGGAGAAGTTAGTTTTGGTGATTACAGCAACCTGAGAGCAGGAATGCTTCTCAGGGTCACACAGCATGTTCCTTCTTCCTCACACAATCCATCTGAGCCACTGACAGACAATTAGTCCTCCCAAAACTCCATGCCAGACAGACATCAAAACCAGATTAACGGGTAATGTTTTTGGGCTTAACTGTCCTTGATTGTCACTGAGGAGTGACACCAGATTTGTAATAGTGGGTCTCTGTTTTCCCCTCACCTCCCACACTGTAAAAATAGTGACTTATAGTCCAGTTTTGTGGGAGCAGCTGAGAGAACTGGAGTTGTTCAGGCTGGAGAAAGGGAGGCTGAGAGGAGACCCCATTGCTCTCTATGCTCCCTGAAAGGAGGTTGGAGCCAGGTAGAAGTTGGTCTCTTCTCCTTAGTATCAAGTGATGAAACAAGAGGAAATGGCCTGAAATTGTGCCAGGGGAGGTTTAGGCTGGAGATTAGGAAAAAATTAGTTTCTGAAACAGTGGTCAGGCACTGGAACAGGCTGCCCAGGGAGGTGGTGGAGTTACTGTACCTAGAGGTGTTGAAGAAATGTGTGGACATGGCACTTGGGGACACGGTTTAATGGCCATGGTGGTCTTAGGCCAGTGGTTGGAGTGGATGATCTTGGAGGTCTTTTCCAAGCCAAAGAATTCTATGATTCTGTGAACAAAATTTAAATGGTGCAAAATGTAGGTGAAAAGCCCAACAGTGACCACACTTCTGGAGTTAAAAGAGTTTCTAAACCCTGTCTTGTATTAATTGGACCTTTCAGTTCTTCTGGGTCTTAGGAAACGAAATTTAGCTTATTTACTGCTCTCCTGCACCAAAGTCAAGAGCAAATGAAAGCACTTAAGAGTCTTGACTGCTGAAATGAAATTACATCAGGGGAAAGAGAGGACAAACACGTTGGTGATTGCATTAGCCTTGTGCCCAGTGAGCTCACCTGTGGCAGCCAATGCCAGGGGGCAGAGCTCTAACCCTGTTCCAGCGCAGATCCAGCCAGACCAGGTGTGGCAGCTTCTGGAAGAAGTCCTCAGGAATGATGGAGATGAGATTTCCTTCCAGGTGAAGGTACTAAGGGAGAAAAGCAAACACCTTTTAAATCCGAAAGGAGAGAGGACATTCATGGGCATGTAAAATGTCCAGTGGGAAAGTGAACTGCTGGATGCTTTCATGGGAAGAGCAATGTTCAAGGGGGTTAAAGGATACCCAGCTCTATACATTACACACAGAAATTACTTATTTAAAGGCTTCTTAAAAGACCCAGGGATTGAGTGCCATCAGAAGTAAGAATCTGTACCACTCCCCTCACCTCTAGGTTAGAGGACCTGGGAATGCTGGTGGACAATGAGATGACCATGAGCCAGCAATATGCCCTCGTGTACAAAAAGACCAGTGACACCCCGGGGTGCACCAAGAAGATTGTGGCTAGCAGATCAAAGGAGGTTCTCCTCCCCCTCTGCCCTAGTGTGGCCACATCTGGAATACTGGGTCCAGTTCTGGGTTTCCTGGTTCAAGAAGGATGGGGACACACTGGAGAGGGTACAGCAAAGGGCTACAAAGATGATGAGAAGACTGAAACATCTCTCTGAGGAGGAAAGATTGAGAGAAATGGGGTTTTTTAGTCTGGAAAAGAGCAGTCTGAGGGGTGGTCTCAATAATGCTGACCAGGGTGAGTGTCAGGAGGGTGGGACCAGGCTTTCTCCAGTGGTGCCTAGTGGCAGGATAAGGAGTAATGGGCACAAACCTGAACATAAAAGGTTGCATCTAAGCATGAGGAGGAATTTGATGAAGCCTTGGTGCAGGCTGCCCAGACAGGTGGTGGAGCCTCTCTGGTGACATTCCAAATCTCTGTGGACATGTTCCTGTGTGAGCTTCTTTAGGTGAACCTGCCTTGGCAGGGGGGTTGGACTGGATGATCTCCAGAGGTCCCTTCCAATCTCTGCCATTCTCTGATCTGACAAATCAGGAAGCCCTTCACTGTTCTGTGCTATACCCAAGCCAGCAATATCAGAACTCCCTACAGCAAGTCACTCACCTTTATGCAGGGCACTAGATATATTTCCTTAGAAAGATGCTTAATATTCTTTCTGCTGATGTCAAGTGCACCTGAAGATGATGACAGACACTGTTTAACAGCCTTCCTGAGCTCTTCTGATGAATCAGAACCAGGCAAATTTCTCTTTTTGATATGTCCATCTCCAAAATTGTCCCCACTGCCACTGAACTCTTTGGAGGAGTTGCCATCCATTTGTCAACCAGCCTGGAGTCTCAGCTAAGCAAAGCTGATGGGCTGAGGAAAACAGCAAGGTATTCTGGAAAGAGAAAACAGCAAAGCAAATCCCTTTAAAAAACATTATTACTTTGTAGCTTTCTCCTGGTGCTACGTAGTCTTTGTATGACACAGATCAGTCAAATTCTTCTTTCTGGGTATGCACACTTATAATAATGGTGATTAATGATCATAATACACATTTGCAAGCATACTAAGTAAGAAAACTGACCAGCTAGCTCTTGTGACTGCTTCCCCCACACTATGTTATGCACAAGCTTGGCAGAAACACTGACCTACAGATCATTAGGATGAGGTACATGAAATTGCCTCCTTCCTGACAACATCCCCTCCTGCCTACTCTCCTGGCTGCCCTCTTAAGACTCGTATCACCAGTATCTTACAGAATCCAAGAATGGCTGGGGCTGGAAAGGTCCTTTTCTCCCTTTTAGCTACACCTCCCTTGCATCTCACTGTGGTGCCTCGTTGGAGGCTTGGGGCAAATAAACCCTTAGGCTCTGGGGGCTTTCCCATCTTGAAGGTGTGGGTGCCACCGGGGCCTCGGCTGCTTCACCTGGGTGCCACCAGGGCTTCAGCTGCTTCGGTGGCGTTGGAGCTCATGCCTTCCCAGGCACTGCCCTGTCCCCGGAGCTCAGTGAAGGGCTGCTCGCAGCTGGCAGCTCTGAAGCACTGATCATAAGCATGGACGGTGGCTACCCCTTATGCAGCCCCACGGCTCCCGGACCAGCAGGCGCCTGCGTCCCCAGCTGGGTAACTCCAAGCCTCCAGGCCCCAAGAGCTCTGTCCGCACCACAAACCAGCACAAGGGGAGAACCAGGCGTGGCTGCACGTTTGTGGGTGGCTCCTGCCCTCAGAGGCGCTGGGGAGCTGAAATGTGCCCGGCCGTACCCCCTGTCCCTGCAGTCCCACGCACCCTGCTCCGCTGAGCCTCACCCGGGTCTTCCCGTGAGCTTCGGCTCTGCGGGTGGGCAGCCTCGGGGGTCCCGGCGGAGGCAGCTCCTCAGGTCAAGCCGGCCACAGCTTTGCCCTCGCCCGCGCTCCAGGCCGGCTCTGCCGGTAGAAGGGCCGCGATCGGCTCTCGGAATCAGGGAGGCCGCGGCGGGCTGCAGGCCTCTGGAGACGCCGGTCGGCCACAGCCTGGCCGGGACCGCGTCTCCACGGTAACGAGCTGCGGCCTGCCCCGGCTACTCCGTCGGCCCCCGACCGCCTAAGGGGTACCGCTGCCGCCGTACAGCGGCCCCGGGAGCACCGGGCTGCCCGGGAACGTAACCGCGGCCTGCGGGCGTGGAGATAGGGCAGTGCTGGGCTGCTGAACCTGGAGAGGAGCAGATGAGGGGGGTCTCATTACTGCTTATCAGTAATTATAGGCCGAGTATTAAATAATTAATGCGTTCATTAAAGGGCAATCTGTGACGTAACATGAGAGCAGGGACAGACTCTTGTCAGTGGTGGCAGTGACAGGACAAGGGGCAGCAGGCACAAGCTTGAACCACAGAGGTTCCACCTGAACAGGAGGAGAAACTTGTTTGGTGTGAGGGTGCTGGGGGCAGGCTGCCCAGAGGGGTTGTGGAGACTCCTCTGGACAGATTCCGAACCCACATGGACCTTGTGGTCCGGGGCAAGTTGCTGTGGGTGCCCCTCTAGCAGAGAGGTTGGACTGGATGATTTCCAACCCCCAGCATGTTGGGTTTCTGTGACTTCAGATAAGTTAGGAAGCTTTTTCTGAAGCAAGGAAAATTGCCCAATAGAAGACAATAAATATCTTGCTGTAGCTATCTGCTGAACACTCCCATGAGTGCAAGAATTAGAGCAGCAAATGCTAAGTATGCATCTTAGGAAAATCTAGCAACATATGTTCTTGATTCCTTAGGGAAACATTTGGTTAACCTAAATAAATAACATAAGCAGAGAAGTGAACAGAGACACAAACGAAAGGAAACGCAGGGAAATTAAAGGAGGCAGAAGTCACCAAAAATGCAAAGGGCTGTTGTGCTCCAAACGGTACCGGCAACAAACCCACTTTCCCCTAGCATTAGGCATTCCAGCAGGCAGAGAATGAGGCAGGATGTATATTTTACACTGCAAAAGGCTAAAGCCAAACAAGACACTGCAGCAGCACGCGGCTAACTCAGCAGCTGAAGAGGAGGAGGCTTGGCAAGGAGGGTGCAGGCGCTTCCTCACCCTCTGCCTTTGAGTTCTGGCTGGTAACAGGCCTGTGAGCCTTGCTGGCACCGGTGGGATCAGCAGCAGCCCTGCCCTGCAATGAGAGGTGTGAGCCTTTTTCTACTCATCTGGACAAGGTTTAATCTGAAAGTGGGCAGGACAACTGTGTCCTGGAGTTCCAGAATACCAGGTTGGAAGGGACACCAGGGATCATCTGGTCCAACCTTTCAAGGTAACAGTAGAGTTAAAATGAGCCAGCAGCCTGTCAAGCTGAGTCTTCAAACTGTCCAATGGAAGGGGAATCCCTGCTTGCCTTTGGGGGTGATTCCAATGTCCAACTGTTCTCATGAGAAAGGATTTTATTCGGGAGTCCAATGGGAATGTCCCCAGCAGTAACTTGTCCCTATCACCTCTTGTCTTTTCCATGGGACTCCTTGTACAAAGGGAGTCTCCATCCTCCTGGTAGCCACCCTTTATATCCTGGTCCATGGTAATAAGATGTCCCCTAAGGCTGAACACACCCAGCTCTCTCAGCCTGTCCTGCCATGGCAACTCTTCCAGTCCTCTGATCATTCTTCTGGTCCTTCTTGGGACTGTGGGCCACTGCAGGTGACCCAAAGAGAGGAAGGTTATCAGCTAGCTGTGGTGGTGACAGAGGACTGTGAAGCAGCTGGATCAGAGTGATTACCATTAACATCTTTAAAAATAGAAGTGGCACTATTTATAGACACACTAATGAGAGGAAAATATGTGAAATCTCCTCCTTACGTAATGTTTATTGAGAGAATTCTGTGTCCTTTTAGAGAAACTTTTTAAAACAAACATGGGCTTTTCTCTAGAGGCTTTCCTCTCGAGGAGGAAGGCATGTGGATTTAAAGAATCATAGCAACGTGCCTCTCATCATCTTAAACACTGCAATTACAGCCACTCCAGTCAGGCAAAGAACAGAATATCTTGGTGTATTTGCCCCCTTGCTTCTCTGCCTAAATTAGGAGTGGCTTAGAACATTTGCCTGCTTTGCAGCTTTGTGATAATTGATGGCATTTTTGTTTAGAAGCCATTTCCATCAGCTCACAAGAAGAGATAGCCATAAATAATGTAAGGCTGCTTCGGGCGCTGCTATTTTTATTTACGCTGGTTTTGTTCAGGAGAACTTCACTGAAAGAGGGAACTGTGCAGTGAGGGAGGAAGGAAACGATCATCGTTCCTTGCAGCCAGTGAAAGGACAGAAAGGGAACTGTAAGGAACAGCTACTGGTGGAGCACAGCATAGATCATAGAATCATTGGATTGTTTTGGGTGCAAAAGACCTTTTAAGACAATTGACTCCAACCATTCTCTAACTCTGCCAAGCCTGGAGCTAAACCATGTCTCTCAGCACCACATCTCTGCCTCTTTGAAAGACCTCCAGGGATGAGGATTCAACCACCTCCCAGGGTAGCCTGTTCCAGTCTTTGAGAACCCTTTTAGTCAAGAAGTTTCTTCTAATCTCCAATTTAAACCTCCCCTGGGGCAACTTGATGTCATTTCCTCTTGTCCTATCACTTGTTGCTTGGGAGAAGAGACCAACCAATTGTGCCAGGAGAGGTTTAGGTTGGAGATGAGGAGCAATTTCTTTCCTGCAGAGTGGTCAGTCACTGGAACAGGCTGCTCAGGGAGGTGGTGGAGTCACCATCCCTGGAGGCATTGAAGAAACATGTGGACATGGCACCTGGGGACATGGTTTAATGGCCATGGTGATGTTGGCTTGATGGTTGGACTCTATGAACTTACAAGGCTTTTCCAATCCTAACAGTTCTATGGCTTTATGAATATTAGCAGAGAATGAGAGAGGTGACAACCCAGGAGCAGACAGACTTGTAGGTGTTGGGTGGTGTCTTCCTAGTGCTCCTGCAGAATGGAAAAGCAGGAGAAAGGAGGAAGGGAAGCTGAGAGCTGGCAGATGTGCAGTGTGTTTAACAACAAACTTAGCCCAGCACAAAGCAGAAATTGCTTTTTATCTAGAGTGATCCTTTCTGCTTCCTCCAGGAAATGTTCTTAAGCACTATTCTTTGCCTCTGGAAACCTGTTCCTAAATTACAGCCTTCATTGTAATCCTCTTCCAGCCCCCAGGTCCTCAAGCAGTGACTGACTGCAGGGGAATGCTCTGCACAGCACATTAACCAACGGATCCATTTCAGAACGTGCCACCGTGGAAAACAGCACCAACGTTGCCTTCAAACAGAGGCAGCAGCAGCTCAGGGCTTATGGAGGAAACCTACTGATGGAGGAACTGGCACAGTCTAATGGCTGAAGAGCTGCTCCTCACCGTGATGCCTCTGACATGGTCTGATAATGTGATGAGGTATCACTGAGAAATGCATGTAATGAGACATTCCATGAGATGTTTCATAGGATCATGGAATTGCTTTGGCTAGGATAGAGCTTTACTATCATTGAGTCCAATTATTACCTATCTCTACCTAGTTTGGTGCTAAACCATGTCCCTTAGCACCACATCTCACTGAGTTGTTTCAACTCAACAAGCCATAAAACTCAGCACCAAGGCCAGGTTGGACAGGTCTACAGTAACAGGTGTCCCAGCCCATGGCAGGGGCGGTGGAATTAGATGATCTTTAAGGTCCCTTCCAACCCAAGCCATCCTATGAATCTATGCGTCTTGAGCAGGCTCCACCTCAGCACCCTGCCAAGCCTGTAGTATTTAAGGTGGACTCTTTCACACAGGAGCTTTGCAGCAGTCCCAGGTTTCCTCACTGACCCCAGAGCTGTTTGGATCCAAATGGATTCCTTTGGCAATGCGCCTTTTCCATTACCTGGTGCCGCAGAGACCAGAAATGCAGCACCAGAGCTCACATTTTTCTCCTGACTACCTGAAAGTGAGGCTGCAGGCCCAGTAGTTCATGGGAGGAAAAGAGAGATCTCACCTGCCCATGTTCTGCCTGGGGAAAGGATTTCACCTACAGTTTGGGCACCATTTTTGTGTGGGCACTAACTTTTGTGTGGTTTCTTGCACTGCACCCATTGCAGCAATCAGACAAACCCATCATTTCATGCTGAAACTACCAACCTCAGGGTTTTCTTCTCTCTACAGAAACATCCTGTGTAACACCTTCAGACAGCAAAATGAAGATCTCCACAGTGACAGTGCTTCTCAAACGCCGCGGATCTTCATCCAAGAACACTGACTGTCCAAGCCGCCCACTGGTTTAAATTACAGTAGCTGGTGAAGGACCAGCGCGGCTGCCTGCACCTTAACGAGGTGTAAACATCACAAGCGGGTCCCTAAGGACTCCCCACCACCCGCCGCTGACATCCTTGCCCGCGAGCACAGCCCGACTGCCTCCGTGGCGGCCGCGATCTTTACGGAGGAGTTTGGAAATAACCCAAAATAACCCAGCGCTGTGAGAGCCGCGGGCAGCTACCGGCCATCCCCCGGGAGCCGTGGCAGGACCGGTGGCCTCAGGGCCGGGCCGGGCTGCGCCGCGCCGCTTCCCCTCCGGGGCCGGGCGTGAGAAACCGCGCAGCCCAGAGCGGCCCCCTCCCTCGGCACGGTCCGCCCTAATGCCCGGTGTGCGGCGCCGGAGGGCGCAGTCGAACACAGGCCCGGTTTTCCCCCGGGAGACACCCACACATTCGCCGGCTGCGGGGCGGGCGGAGAAGGCGGAGCGGGAGGAGACGGCCGCGGGGCCCGGCCTGGCCTCACCTGCGGGCGGCGCCGCTGCCCTCCCGCCGCCGCCGGGGGCGCTGCGCTAGGGGCGGTGCGGTCCAGCCCAGCCCAGCCCAGCCCGCCCCGCCCCGCCACTCACCGCCTTCCGCGGCGGTCGTCCGCTACCCGCTGCTCGGCTCGGCCGGGCTCTGCTCGGCCTGGATTGAGTTCGATTCGGTCCAGTCCCGCTCGTCGCGGTTCCACTCAACTCGACTCAGCCCGATTCGGCCCCGCCGCGGCCAAGAGGTCGGGAGGCGGCAGCGCTAGGCGCTGCCATGCGGGCAGACGGCGCCAAGTGAGGGCGGCGGCAGCTCGCAACTCCCGGTATTGCTCGTGGGAGCCACTGGCCGGCGGAGAGCGGCGCGAAGGGCTCATGCCAGCCGCCTCGCCCCGATGTTTCACTGGGGCAAGTGGAAGAAGAGGATGGGAGCGAGCGCCTCCTCCTCCAAGAGACCCGTCTTCGACGAGCGGGAGGACGGTGAGTGCGGGCCGGGATACTCCGGGATGCGCTACTCTGGGCTGCCTTGGTCGGAGATGCTGGGTCCCGGGATACCCAGCTCAGCCTTGAGATGCTCAGCTCTGCCGCTCGCTGTCTTTACGCGGGAGGGATGCCGGGGCCCGGGACGCCCAGCCCTGTCCCCCGATGCCCTGGCCCGGGATGCCCAGCTCAGCCCCGTGATACAGGGCCCCGGAGTGCCCGGCTCTGGACCTGTTGAGCCTCGCACCGGTCGGCTCGGCGGGTCCCGTAAAGTCTCGTCCCGTGGGTGCTGCCCACCCACGCTGCGAACCCGGGAGGAACGGGTGGGTTTTCCGGGCAGGGAGCGCGGACCCTCTGGCAGTAGCACCGCGGAACCGGCTCGGTAAAATAAGGGGTGAGCAGCAGCGGGCGACGGGGGCGGGTTAGCGGGGAAGTTTGGATCCGTGCGGGGCCATCGCAGGGTGTAACAGGGGAGGATCGGGCGCGACTGGCCGTCAGACCTCGGTAACGGCTCGACGGTGCTGCTCAGGGCTTCCCAGCGGAAGGATCTGCAGAGATAACCCCACGAGTGCCACGGGTGCCCTGAGCTTCTCGGGGGTAGGGACAGGTTCCAGAGGACCAAGGCGATGTGGTGGGAAGGCTATTGCAGGGCTGAGAGCCATCCCTTGGTACATAGAGCCCTGCCTTGGTTCTTTGCACCAACCGGGCACCGGCAGCAAGTCCGGGAGCGTGGGGTGCTGGAGTTCTGCAGGAGATGAACCTGGAGCTGGATCTATCTGTTAATATGATGTGCCAGTTTCGGTGGGCAGCAGGTCTGCTGGAATCCCCTAGGTGAGGGTGAACCGGAGGCTCTGAGCTGCGCTCTTGGCAGTTGAGGGGGTTAATGAAGTGAGCTCTGTGTGAGGGGTAGCTGGTCGGTGTCACCACGAGGTTTTTATTAGTGGTTCAGGGTATCACACTGAGTTGTAACCCTGGTATCTTGTGCTGCAGACGTGTTCAAGAAACATGTGGACATGGTACTTGGAGACATGGTTTAATGGCCGTAGTGGTCTTAGGCTGAAGGTTGGGCTTGATGATCTTGGAGGTCTCTTCCAACTGAAACAATTCTATGATTCTACTGCAAAGCTGTAGAGAACTTCCCTCTTGGAGCAGCACCTGCTTCCTAAGGCTATGACAACCAAATTGCAGTTGTTAAGAGCTGCGAATGACACCCCCCCCCAGTCACCAGTCACCAGTCCCTTTACACCAAGGGTGTGCGTGAAGTTGGGTTGGTGTAGCTGCTGCCTCTCTTCTGCACTTGGCCAGAGTGGTGTCCTCAGGCTGGAAAATGCTTTCTATCTTGGACGTGGTGGGTCAGCAGCAGCCAGTGAACTGGATGGAGATGCTGAAACGGAAGGTTTTGCTGTCTAATTCAGGAGTCATTTCACTGTGGACTGAGCCTGTGTGGGAAAACTGAGTCCTGCAGGAGAGTGAGCGCTGGCAAAGCCCTGGCAACATCTCGTGAGGTTTTCAAGCAGAGTTTTTGCAACAGCAGAGGTTTGATAGAACCTTACTTTCCTGGTGTTGCCCGTTTCTCCATCACGTTAGTAATTGCAGTGCTGCTCTGGTGCTCTCCTGTTTACTGGCAGGGCATAGTTGCTATGGAGACCTCCGAAGACATTCCAATAACTTCCTTACATAAAAACACCAGTTAATACTTTGAGGTTGTGTGTGACTTCATGTGGGGGAATTGCTTTTGATGACAAGTTAAAATGAAATAAATTTAAGGGAAAAAAAAATCAAAAGGCAGGAGATGTGTTGGTCTATGAAGCCTTACCCAAAGGTGGTTCCCAGAGCTGGATGCACAGGAAGGAGCCTGGCTGGATAAATCCACTGGTTACTTATGGCAGGGTGTGTGTAACATTTAGTCTAGTGAGTGGTAACACAGGGGCTGATATTTACCCACAGATAAATGAAACTGAAGATTTTTTTTTGAGGCAAGAAAGCCCTCACAGCCTTCTTGCCCAAAGTCTTTGGGACTGGTGATACAACTTCACTGAGTAACGGCCTCGGGTCAAACTGGTGTGGCTCAGCCAAGGCATGTAAGCTGCTTGGGTGGGCAGTGATATGTCTGTCCTTGGTGTGGAATACCCACTCCTGGACATTATCCACTGCTAACCTCACAGACAGAAAACTGCCCTTTCCCTGCAGGCTATCTGCTCAATCCCACCTTCCTGCTGGGGCTCTCGCCTCGCTAAACCCCGGGAGCTCCTGCTGCCGTGTCCCTGTTCCAAAGCAGTGGCAGGCTGGGGCTGTGGCTGCCTGCTGCCCTCCTTGGTGGGATATGTAGACTGGTCTCTCAGAGTCTCTGAGGGTTAGCTTGATATTGGTCATAGAAGGGTTTGGGTTGGAAGGTATCTTTAAAGTCATCTAGTTCCAACTCCCTCCTATGGGCAGGGATGCTTCCTACTCACCCAGGTTGCTCAAGACCACATGCAACCTAGCATTCAATGCTTTCAGGCTTGGAGCCACCACAGCTTCTCTGGAGTCTTCAATTCCTGGTCCTGTGCTGTGGTTCTTTTCTGCCCTATCTGTTTTTTCAGCTTTATTCCTGTTAATAGCAGCCTGAGCTTGCTGCTTTGGCAGGGATGGAGCCTGGTTGATGCTGATGCAGCCCATGCAGCACTGGCCTGCTGTCCATACATGGACAGGGTGGTGTGGAGCTGTGCTATGGAGAGTTGTGCCCAAGAAGCAGCTATACTGACATACTGCTCTCCTTCCTACCCTTCCTGGGTGCTGGGTTGTCTCCTGCCCCTCAACTTCCCCCCAGTTCAGATAACTTCTTTTGATCATGAGGCCAAGTGTGACTGGTCCTCTGGTACCTGTCTGCTCCAGTGCAGAGGACAGTCCATCTGTCTGACACCCTTTTAGTGCTGAGCTTGGCTGCAGCCTGCTATCCAGATTTGTATGTGGAACCTTGGGGAGACCTCATTGCTCTCTACAACTCCCTGACAGGAGGTTGGAGTGAGGTGGGGGTTGTTTGCTTCTCCCTGGTGAGAAGGTGGTAGAACCAGAGGAGATAGCCTTAAATTGTGCCAGGAGAGGTTTAGGTTGGAGATTAGGAACAATTTTTTTGCTGCAAGAGTGGTCAAGCATTGGAACAAGCTGCATAGGGAGGTGGTGGAGTCAACATCCATGGAGGTAAGAAACACGTGGACATGGCACTTGAGGACATGATTTAATGGCCATGGAGATGTTGAGCTGATCATTGGACTGGATGATCTTAGGAGGCTTTTCCAACCCAAACAATTCTGTGGTTTAAGTGTTGTGGAGCACTTCAGGGTTGGGGTTCCACTACCAGGAAAGCTGCTTTGGGAGGAGAATGTCTGTATGTTCTGCTTGTACCTCCAGAAGCCACCAGCACAGGAGGGATTGGCTGCCCTGGCTGCTGAGAGTCACCTCAGCAGGTTCTGTTTGCACAGAACACTCCCCGTGCCCAGTAGCTGCTGGGTACACAGCAGCTGCGTACCAGCTGCGTGCCACCTCCAGATGCTGCTGCCTTCCTGAAGAGTGGGCTTTGGTGAGGGGTGTTGTGTTCTGTTTCTGAGCAGAGGGAGGAGTTAGTGAATGGGATAAGAGAAATAAATATGGAAAGAGTGGGAAGAAGAGTACAGGTTAAAAGAATAGAACGGTGCAGGGATAAACAGTCTGAAGGTTACGGTGTGCTGGAGGAAGGGGACCTCAGTGAATCAGGAGTGGCCTTAAAGGTTGGTTGCTGTCACCACGTGCTGTTTTACATCAGGAAAAAATAGGCTTTTTAGGGGCTTTTAAAGCTTTAATTAAGGGCTTTTCAAGGCTTCTTATTTATGCTTGTGAGAACCTTTTAAGAGCTTCTTGCTTGGTCAGTGTGTGTTTTACACTTCGGCCCAAATGCCAGCTACCTCTGTTTGCTGTGAACCAGCAGCTCCCCATGGCAGGGCATGGGACACTGGGATCTCTCAACAAGGTTTGGTTTCATGTGGGCAGTCAGAGGTTTCTGCCTTACTGTGGGACGTGGCCAGGCAACTTTTATTGGCACTTGCTCCTTTTTTAAGTCTTGCTTTTACTACTGAGTGGGGAGGACCTGGCACTGGGTAATCAACACTAGTGTTTCAACCTTAATATACAAAAAAAGGCACTCAGCAAAGCTGCTGGGGCTTGGGAGAGAGGGCTGGGGAGCAGGAACTGCAGGACACTCTCACACCCAGTGCTGTCAGTGTTGCCCATGCACGTGTGCATGCAGGGCATTGAGGGTTCTTTATGTGCAGCTCCATCTGAAGAGGAATTTCAGGAGCACATTTTGGTGGTGGCTTCTTCTGAATCTAAGTGGCTTACTAAAAATGTGTATGGGAAGAGACAAGGGATATGTGAAGCCATCTGGTGCTTTCTGCTGAGCTGCTCCTTCCCTTGCTTGCACTGAGGTGAATGGTCTGGGCAGGGCTTCCTGCCTTCTTCCTGACTCCAGATTTCCAGCTGATTTACAAGGTTTTAATGCAGCTGGCATTGAATTAATCACTGCAGCCCAGTGATCCTCATCGTGATTTTGTCTGGATCGCTTCTTTGCCCGTCCCTTATCCGACTCTCTCTGCCAGAGTGCAGGTGGTGCTTTGTAAGGAGGTCAGGTGCAGTCTCCTGCATTTATCACACTTCCATCAAAATCAGCTTCTTCAAACAAGTTCCCAGTTTCACAGCCCACAGGTACAGCTCTTCCAGTAAGCCAGTCTGGCTTACAGTGGTGTGTGCTCAGGGGTGGCTTTTTTCCCCCTTCTCAGGGAACAGTCTCTGCTTGAAACTGTAAGGAGGCACCAGCTGGAGCTTGGGAAAGTGAAAAAACCCAACTGCAAGGGCAATAGGCAGGAGGATGTGCAGGGTGAGAGGTGCTGGGGAGGAAGAGGAGCCCGCTCCTGGGAGGATATGGGGTTTGGAGGCTGTGGGGTGAGTATTGGATTCTGGAGCCATGGGGTGAGCACATGCCCTCTCCTTTGCTGGCACAGGGCTGCCCCTACAGCTCTGGGTTGGCTCTGTTGGCATGGAACACCACCCTGTGTGTGGGCCAGTGAATCCCATTACCTGTGGTGGTCAGTGCCTTCTGTGGTCTCTGCGTGTGAGTAGCTGTGGGCTTACAGCTTGGAGAAGAGCTGCTCTGCAAAGGCCCAGTGTGAGCTTTTGGCTGAGGAGGGCTGTTCTGTAAAATATGTTTCTGTGTAACCCAAGGAAGCTGTCCTGGTGCTTTCCTAATCTTGCAGTGAGATGAAGCGCTCCAGCTTGAGGGACCTGCTGGGCCTGGGGGGCTCCCCAGCAGCTGGAGGGGTGATCCTTGCTCATCCTGGTGTGACCACTGGAGGCTGGAGAGCCTCAGCAGCTGCCCAATGCCCATCCCCATGGAAATGGGTGAGAAGCTGCAAACCCTGGGGGAGGACAAAATGATCCCCTTTTAGTTTCAGCCCCTGTGCTGGCAGGCTGCAGAGTTCCTGCCTCCAGTGAGCGGACAGCAGAGTGCTCCATTTGTGGAGCTGCTCCGTGTGCAGAGAAGAAACTCTGTGTGCTGGTGCCAACCCTGTCTCTTGCTCCCACCTGTCTTCCTGCAGCCACCTTCTGCTGAGCTTGCACTGGCTGGGTCCTTCAGGGGCACCCTCAGACCTACGTCCTGTTGGCTGAAGCCCAGAGCTCAGGCTTTGCAGATTGGCAAGCTGTGGATTTCCTGCCTTTGCTCCCTCTTTTCTGATGGGACAGGAGCAAGGTGCCCAGCGTTCTTCACAGTGCTGGTGGTTAGCTTGGCAGGACAGGATTTTCCTCCATCATTGTTTGTTTCAGAGGCTGGAACCTTCAGGGGAACAGGGGTGTGTCACCAGGCTGTCAGAGGTGTGGGTGTGACAGAGACATGGAGAGGGCAAGGAGCAAAGCCTGACCTCATCATGCATCCCTGACCTCTGTGGTGACCCAAAGCCCTTCTGCCAGGTTTGCCCCAGGACTGGGGGCATACCATTGCACTGCTCAGGGAAGGGACAGTCCTGACCCTGACCTAGGGACTAGGAGTTTTTCTCCTTGTCCTAAGGTGGTAATTGTTATGAACCATGTACTGCTTATCCCAGGGGTGGCTAGCATGGTTGGGCTGATTCCCCTGGTTCCTGGGGTGGCCTGCACAGTCTGTCTGGGTCTCTTGGGACTGGAGCAGCATTGTCCATGCTCCTCCTGCCATGGCTGGCTCCTCTCACAGCTGGATGCCTGGCACAGCTTCTCCCGTGAGGCTTCCTAGTCTCAACTAGGCAGGGATTTCAAGCCCTGGGCAGGGCAGAGATGAATTAATCCCCAATCCTATTTGTTTAGGGCCAGGTGTAGATGTATTTGCTCTGCAAATTACTTATTAAAGTAATCACTGATCAGCTTTTGCAAGACAAACTTCTTTTCATAGCCTGCCTGTTCCGTGGCCGTGGGTTGGGAGCACAGATGCCTGTCCCTGTTATTTAAAACCAAGAGAAACAAGCCTTTGTGTGTTATCAAAGTGGCAGCTAAGTCAGTGAGGGGAGGAGGAGGGAATGGGAACCACGGGAGGTGTCAGAAGAGCTGTAGTTGGTGTTGTCAGCTGCATGTTGCTTTTGTTCTGCAGCCTTGCTACCCCCAACTCCAGGCTGCTGAATGAGGTTTGCCCACAGACAAGCTCCCCGCTGCCCCCTGACCTCCCAGGCAGAGCTCATGCTCCTCCTTCAGCATGAGGGCTGCAAAAGTTCCACGTGTGAAGGTTTTTGGTGTGCTGGGTAATGGAGAAATGGGTTAAGTCCCGAGACTTCAGGGTTTGCAGGTGTGTGGTGAGATGCACAGCAGTTGGGTCACTGCCTCTCTCCTTCAGAGACAGTGACTTTGCTGCCACTCTCCACTCTGAGAACCACAGTCTGTTCTCAGGGGTGCTGGAAGAAACCTGAAGGAAAACCTTTCTGGACTGTGCTGATGAAGAGGGGGGAATGTTCCCCTTTGAACACTGAAAATGCAGCTGTGGGAAGTGGTTCCATTTCTATTGGGATTTCACAGCCTTCTGCTGTTGTGTCACCCCAGGCATCTTCTGGATGTGAGGGAGGAAAGGTCCTGCCAGCCCTCAAGGGGCTGATGTGTCTGTGGGAGGTTTAAAGCGAGGAGGTTGGGGTAAAACAGCCCCTGGAGGCAGCTGAGGTTGTTGGCATGTAGCTAAGCAGCAGAAATTTGGCAAATCCAACTGCAGTTCGCTTGACTAATGGGGAGGGAAGAGAGCAACTGAGATAAAGTTCAGGTTGAACATTGGACCACATCAATCAAGGCCACTGTCCTCATGGCTGGCTTGAAACAGGCTTCCTGTGAACTCAGGGACATGCAGGACTGTGCTGCTAGGGATCTGGACACCTTGCTGACATTCCTACTAGTGCCTGTGGCTGTGCTTTCTGGGGACTGAAGTCCAAGCAGATGGAGCTGATGGTGCCAAGCCACTTGTGGACACCAGCACTAGCAGCTGCTGGTTGGGAGAGTCAGTTCTGTCCACATCCTCACATGAAGGCCCTCACAAGGTCACCTCATGCTGCACTGGCAGAGGGTTGGTGTGTGTCATTAACCAGGAAAACCTCCTCAGCAGTGGAAGCAGCTGCTGGTGGTACAGCTTGGTACCTCTGTGCCCTGGAGCTGGGCTTCTGAAGGTTTGAGCAGGTCACGGTGCCTGCAGCTGGTTCAGTTCTAGGCTGGTGAGAGGTTGGCTGGAGAGGACAGCAGAGCCTGGTGCCTGCTCTCAAGTCCCCACAGGTTGGGGGTATAATGGGTCTGCTCTTAAATATCCCTTCATTTGGTGTGAGATTACTTGAAATGTAGCCTGGTGGGGGATGTTTGTGCTGCCATGCCCCCGGCTCAGGACTTGGGCTCTGCTTATCAGGTAAACCTCCCCTGGCCATGATTGCTGATGTTGGTTGGACACAGCATTGCCTCCATGGCTCAGTGCATTGACACTGTCAGGAGGATGCTGCATGTCCTCTGAAAGGGCTTTTTGGAGCTGCCACATGTAGCCTGCTAAATTATCCTGTAGGGCACATGTCCTGTAATCCACTGGGAAGCTGTGTAGTGCAGGCTGACTTTAGGCTGTGCTGGTTCTACACTCGTAATGGAAACTGGCAGACAGGGCCAAGGAGCAGGAACCACAGGAGAAGACGTAGGTGGGGCTGGGATTGGCTGCACCGCTGGAGAACCTGCCTTGTGTTTTGCAGAAAGTGAGGCTGGAGCTTGGGCCCAAATCATTTGCACTTTAAAGGCTCTGTGTCTCCTGTGGTAACCACGTGAATGATTCATAGAGATCCAAGCAGCCCCATCAGTTCATATTCATGCCTGATTCTGGGCTTGCTCAAAACTGAGCTGCCACCTGTTAGTGGCTGCTGCAGCAGCAGAGGCAGCTTGGCAGGACCACCTGTGCAGGGGTGAAACAATGACATCTCCAGCTGGTGCTGATCCATGTACCTCTGAAGGCTGGGAGCCTTCCCATTGTCCTCACTTGGGAAGACTGGCCAGGTGCTCCAACAGTGTTCTTTCCTGGGTCTGACCTTGACATGATTTCGTTTGCTTTCACATAGAACCACAAACAGAATGGTAGGGGCTGGCAAGGACCTCTGGAAATCACACAGTCCAACAGAAGCACCCACAGCAACTTGCACGGGGCCAGCTAGGTTTTGAATCTCTCTGGAGAAGGAGTCTCCACAACCTCTCTGGGCCGCCTGCTCCAGAGCTCCAGCACTCTCACACCAAACAAGTTCCTCCTCCTGTTCAGGTGGAACCTCCCGGGTTCCAGTTTGTGCCCACTGACCCTTGTCCTGTCACTGGTCAACACTGAGGAGAGTCTGGTCTCATCCTCTTGCTCCCCCACAGGTCATTTAGCTCTTGCTGAGCATTGATCAGATCAAGGCTGCTGTTCTGCAGGCTCAACAGCCCCAGGTCTCTCAGTCTTTCCTCCTCACAGAGATGCTCCAAGTGCCTCAGATCTTTTGACCCTCCTCTGTGCTCTTTCCGCTAGTTCCCTGTTTCTCCTGAGCTGGGAAGCCCACAACTGGACCCAGCATTGCAGCTGTGGCCTCACTAGAGCAGAATGGAGGTGGAGGAGAACCTCCCTCAACCTGGTGGCTTGGGTTTGCTGCCCCAGTATGGAGGTGGGCTTGGCTTCCTCCCACCAGTACAAGTACTGTTGGCTTAACGCTGGTATCTTTTGAGTAACTGGAGAGTGTTGAGAGCGAGGCACATCTGCACAGACCACAAAGGCAGGCATTTGAGGTGAAGCTACTGGGCAAAGAGGTGCTCACCTTGAGGTGCTGCTGGTGGTACCACCCTGCTCTGCTTGGGCACCCCACTGGCCACAGCTCTGCGTCGTCTGCCTGCAGTAGGCTCGTGGGCCAGACCCACTGGCAGCTTCCAGAGTACACCAACACACGGAGGCTTTGTGGTGGTCCTTGGGCAGCACCTTAACCAGTGCCAGTAGCAGCTGTGTGGGCATCTGTGGTGGGGTCTGTGTGGTGCTGGGGTCACCAGTGTCAACTCTGATCGCTCTTTTGCCTTGGTTGTGTGGCATAGTGAATGGCACAGCAGGAGAACAGCAGGCAGGTGCCAGAGCAGGCAGAGGGGAGGCTGAGGACTGATGGTTGCAGCACCTTGGGTGTTCTCGGTGCGGCTTTGAGAGCTGAGGAGCAGTGTGGAGTTAATTCCCAAAATAACAGGTTTCTTTAACTGCAACAAACTGCTCCTGATTATCAAAACCTTGAGCAGCTTCAACAAACAATTCCTGTCCTGATTGCCCCTCCTGGACACCTCGGGAAGGGTTGTGGTGTTTCCTTCAGTCCTGCGTTGTGTTTTCCACGTCCTCAGCTCAGCATCTCTAGGGGTACCCTCGTCTCGCCCCCTCCTCTCTCCAGAGGCCTCTGTCCTCCTTCTCCCCAGAGTGGGTCTTCTTTGATGCTGGCTCTGCTCTAACTCTGGGTTTGTTCCAAGGGATAAGCTGGTGTGGGTGGAAAGCAGGCAGATGGGTGGCCCCAGTGGTGTTGGGTGCTGGTAGTGGGGATGGTGAGTGAAGGCAGAGCCCTTGAGGCTGTGTTTGGCTCCCCCAAGCCATCTGTGCTGAGGTACCCAAGCTGCTGTGCTGCGTGGTGAAAGGGAGCTCTCTGGGGACTCTCCAGGGGCTTTCTGCTCCCCACACATTGTAGTTTGTAATGGGGTGAGGGCTGCATTCCATGGTGATACCTGCTAGAACTGGTAGGAAAGGTGATTACCTCCACTCTACATGCCACTGCAGGAGACAGAGCTTTTCTCCTCCTTGTGGTTCAAGTCTTCCGCAGCAGATGTCTTTCCAGGGTGAGCTGGTACCTAACTGTGCTCAAGAGAAATTCTTACCACAGAAATAGGATCTCTGCTTTCCTAGGAGAAGTTAAGCTTGGTGAAGTCATCCTGCTCGACATCCCCATTGTCTGTGGATGTGGGGCTGCTCTCATGGTGTTGAATGTGGAATGAATCCCGAGTGGTCATGCCCTGTGCTCCTGCAGGTGCTGGTGGGTAGGATGAGTTCTGTGGTGCTCAGCACACTTATATCCCAGATTCTTGGCATGATGGTGTTGGAAGTGCGCTCTGGAGATCATCCAGCCCAACCCCCCAGCTGAAGTAGGATCACCCACAGCAGCTTGCCCAGGATCACAATGGCCTGTTGGATTTGGAATCTCTCCAGAGAAGGAAACTCCACAGCTTCTGTGGGCAGCCTGCTCCAGGGCTCCAGCACCCTCACCTCAAACAAATTTCTCCTCCTGTCCAGGTGGAACCTCTTTGGTTTCTCTTCATCTTCACATGGAACCTCATGGGTTCAAGTTCATGCCCGCTGTCCCTTGTCCTGTCTGTGGTCACCACTGACAAGTCAGTGCATTGGTTTAGTCTGCCCACTGAGTGAATCTGTTGTGACACCTCTGAAGTACAGAGCACATTTGGTGTTGCCTTCAGGGAGCACTGAAGGAGCTCACTGCTCCTACTCCAGCAAAAGTAGCTTACAAGCATCCATAAGTTTCCTGTGGTTGTTTTTGCCTCCCAGATTGATCTAACCACAGGCCAGTGTGACTAACAGCTGCTCATTCATACTGCCCTGGTCCTCATTTCTCCTCTTTTTCTGTGGTGTGCCTTTTCCACTGCCAGGGCTGTGTGGAAGGTCTCACCAGCTTGGTGTGTGGCAGAACATGGAATATGCCTGCAGAACCCCTTCAGCTTTGGAAGTGCATCATAGAACCATGTAATGGTTTGGGTTGGAAGGGATTTGAAGATACCTAGTTCCAACCCCCTGCCACCAGCAGGGACACCGTCCACTAGACTTGCTTGCTGAAGGCCTCATCCAGCCTGGCCATGAAAATCCCCAGGGAGAAGGCATCTACAACTTCCTTGGGCAACTTGTGCCACCACCTGGAGCTGGTGTTCACCAACCTTGCAGCTGACAACGCCCAGTGTTGTGCCAGCTGCTGGGCTCAGAGTGGTAGCATCCAGGGCAATGAAACTGGTGAAGGGTCTGGAGAACAGGTCTGTCAAGGAGCAGCTGTGGGACCTGGAGGTGTTCAGCCTGGAGAGAAGGAAGCTGAGGAGGGAGACCATCTGGCTTTCTACGGCTCCCTGAAATGAGATTGGAGTCAGCTGGGGATTGGTCTCTTCTGCCTAATATCAGATGATAGGATGAGAGGATTTGGCTTAATTTCAGGCCAGGAGAGGTTTAGGTTGGAGATTATGAACAATTTTTTTTCCTGCAAGAATGTCCAGGCACTGGAACAGGCTGCCCAGAGAGGTGGTGGAGTCACCATCCTTGAAGGTGTTGAGGGAATGCATGGACAGGGCGCTGTGGGCCACAGTTAAATGGCCACAGTGGTGTAGAGTTGGTGGCTGGACTGGGTGATGTCAGAGGAGTCTTCCAACTGAAAAAAATCTACAATTCTGTGATTCTATCCTGCTCAGCATAGTTTGGTTTCCCTCCAAAGCTGGGTGAGCTGCTGGTGCTGCTGGCATGTCCCTCTTCAGCTTTGTGTGCTGCCAGCAAAGCCCAGGTCAGCTGAGGAGCAGCATCTCCACAAGCATTCAGACACGGCAGCAGCTCCATTGAGCAGCTCTCCACTGATCCCAGAGGAAGGCATTTCCTCCACTTCTGGCGAACCTCCGGCACAAAGATAGGACTGAGCACCTAAAATAGTCCCCTGCGTGGTGCCAGCCCCACCAGGGCTGCTCCTGGGAAGGAGCCCCGGAGTCTGTTTGCAAGTGGTGATGGCTGTGTTGACAGGGCTGTCGCGGAGAGGATCTGACTGGGGATGGGTAAATCAGCTCCAGCACAGCGTGCAGACAGGCAGGCACCACGCTGCTCGTGGTGTAGTGCATTAAAGGAAAGGACTTGGCTTATTGGGGCTGAGACCTGGCCCAGGTTGCCAAGAGAGGTGGGAGATGCCCCATTCCTGGAACCAGGGGCTCTGGTTGCAGATGTCACTGCAGGGAGTTGGTCTGATTGGCCTTTGAAGGTCACTTCCCACCCAGAGCAATCTGTGGTTCTATGATATATGTAGATAATGGCTTGCCTGGTGAAGATAAAAAAGATTTCTCCTGTGCTTTCTTTTAAAGAAGTCTGTGGAGAGAGCTCCTATGGACCATCAACTGCAGGAGCAAGCTGTGATGCACCAAGGATGCCCTTTGCATAATGCACAGCACCAAGTCTGCTCCTGAGCCATGGAGAAATCCATAGCGGATAGCAGAGCATACTGCTAACCCTGAGCCAGCAATGTGTCCTCATGGCCAAGGGGACAAATGGACTTCTTCACTCACTTGGGTTGTGTGAAGAACAGCATGGCTGAGGATGGTTCTTCTCCACCTCCATTCTGCTCTAGTGAGGCCACAGCTGCAATGCTGGGTCCAGTTGTGGGCTCCCCAGCTCAGGAGAGATGGGAAACTAGTGGGGAGAGCACAGGGGAAGGTTGAAAAATGCTGAGGGGCTTTGAGCATTCTGTGAGGAGGCAGGGCTGAGAGCCCTGGGACTGTTGAGCCTGAAGAAGAGCAGCCTGAGAAGGGATCTGATCAATGCTCAGCAAGAACTAAATGACCTGGGGAAGGCAAGAGGATGGGGCCAGACTCTTGTCAGTGTTACCCAGTGACAGGACAAGGGTCAGTGGGCACAAACTTGAACCCAGGAGGTTTCACCTGGCTTGGTGAAACTTCTTCGGTGATTAGGTGTTGGAGCCCTGCAACAGGCTGCCTAGAGAAGTTGTGGAGTTTCCTCCTCTGGAGAGATGCCAAACCCACCTGGACAGGCTGCTGTGGGTGCATCTGCTTTAGCAGGGGTGGTTGAACTGGTGGATCCTCAGAGGTCCCTTCCAGCCCCACCATGCTGGGGGTTTGGACTCAGCGCGTCGGTTGGCACACAGACGTTCAAAACCCCACAACCCGAAGCAGACAGCAGCTGCATTTCCATGGTGCTGAGCCACCCAGTTGCCAAGAAATGAGTGCAGCTGCCAATCCCAGCCCTTTCTCAGGGGAGTTTTATTTCTGTTCAGTTCTTTCTGGTACTCCAGTGGAATGAGAGGCTGCAGCAGTGACCACCCTGACATGCTGTGGTCGCAGTGCATGCAGCAGCGCTGGAGTTACAGCCTGTGTTCTAAAGCAATGAAGCTGCTCTTCATTTTGAAGCGTGTCCCCCACTGCAGCTCCTGCCAGTGAAGTGCTTCTCAGACACCCACAGATGAGAAGCAAGGATGGGAGTGCAGCTGTGAAGTGAGCCATTGCTGTTAGTGTCTGCTGTGGTCTTCATGGGAAAGCCAAGTGGTTTAACTCTATAGATGCACTACTGTGGTAGAGAATCCTGAAATCCCAGAGTGGTGGGGCTGGCAGGAATCATCCTTCCCTCCAAAGCAGGGGCACCCACAGCATCTTGCCCAGGACTGCAATGGCCAGCTGGGTTTGGAATCTCTCACAGAATGAGACTCCACAGCCTCTCTGGCCAGCCTGCTCCAAGGCTCCAGCACACTCACACCAAGAAGTTTCTCCTCCTATTTAGATGGAATCTCCTGGGTTCCAGTTAGTGCCCATGGCCCCTTGTCCTGTCACTGGGCACTACTGAGCAGAGCCTGGCCCCATGCTCTTGCCCCCCACAGGTCCTTTAGCTCTTGCTGAGCATTGAGAAGATCTCCAGGTCTGCTGTTCTCCAGGCTCAACAGCCTCAGGTTTCTCAGTCTTTCCTTCTCACAGAGATGCTCCTCAGCATCTTTGAAGTCTCTCCAGTAGTTCCCTGTCTCTCTTGAACTGGGGAGCCCAGAACTGGACCTAAGTCTCTAGATGTGGCCTCACTAGGGCAGGAAAGCAGACAAATGGATCTGGTTGGTGCATATCAAAGTGATTTGGTTTAGGTTCCCTGTATTTTGATGGTTGTTCCTGGCCACAGGGACACAGCAGGAGGACAAAGCTGGCTTTCATGACCCACCATGAATTTGCTGGTGTGATGAGTAGTAAAACCTCCTTTGATTTAAACCCAGAAGCAGGTGCTTGTAGGAAATCTTCTTGGAGACTTGTTACAATAAGTCCTTGTCTTGGGGCTGTCACACGCAGGAAACTCTTAACATTAGTGGATTTATTTGGAAAAAGCAGGGATAGCAAGGAAACAGAAGGAGGGAATCTGGGACAGGGAGAAGAGTCATGGAGGGTGTGCCCCAGAATATCCATGCTTGTCAGTCTCAGCCTCTGGAAAGCTCTCTTGTAATTTCAAAGTAAGTAATAATGTTGGTTTCTGCCTTGTTCTCAACTGGCTTTAAATTCTCCCTTGGAACTGGGCTGCTCCACGCCCTCATCAGCAGTATCATCATAAAGACTGGAAAGGTGAGGGAGCATTGGATGGGGGACCTGGAGGGTGACTGAGGAGCCATCAGTACAACTTATGGTCGTGCCATGGAAGTCTGCAGTGAAGTATCAGTGAAATAATCTAACCTGGCCTTGGACACCTCCAGGGAGGGGCCATCCACCACCTCCCTGGGCAGCCTGTTGCAGTGTCTCACCGCCTTCACTGTAAATAATTTCTTCCTAATCTCCAGTATAAACCTCTTCTCTTCCAGCTCAAAGCCATTGCCCCTCATTCTGCCTCTACAAGCCTTTGGCCTTTAACCTAAAGCATCACTTTGCTTTCTCTGTAGCAGCCCCTCAGAAGCTAGGGTGGCACCAGGAAGTCTCTGGCTTTCCTGTTAGCAACTGGTGAAGCTTTGCAGATCCTCTTGCTGCTTGTTATTAACTGCATTTCCATAGCAACTGGAGGCTCTGCTGGTGGACCCCCCACTACTGTGCCCAGTGCTGGAGAGGCTCCAGAGTTGCAGGCAGGATGCCCTGTGGCCTTTCAGCCCTTCTTTTCGACAGGTGGGAACCAGTGCCTCTCTGCTTTCCCTCTCTGTTCAGCAGGCTCCATCCCAGCTCTTCCCATCTTGTCAAAGCTCCTGAAACACTTTTCCACATTTTTCTTATCCAGCTAGTAGCACTCCTTGTCTTCATAGTTTCTGCTCCAAATTAGAGCCACCCAAACACTCCATCTCCATCCTTCGTGGTTGCGGCAGCTGATGAGGGGAGCTGATTAGTTGGGCAAGATGTGAACTTGCTGGAGCTTGTCCAGAGAAGGGCACTGAAGATGGTGAAGGGTCTGGAGAACAGGTGTGCTGACAAGCAGCTGCAGGGCCTCGGAGCGTTCATTCTGGACAAAAGGAGGCTGAGGGGAGACCTTCTGGTTCCCTACAACTCACCTGAGAGGAGGTTGGAAGCAGATGGATTTCAGTCTCTTCTCCTTAACTATCAGGTGATAAAAGAAGAAGAAATGGCCTTAAAATGCTCCAAGAGAGGTTTAGGTTAGAGATTCTGAATGATTTCTTTCCTGCAAGAGTGGTCAGGCATTGGAACAGGCTGCCCAGGGAGGTGGTGGAGTCACCATCCCTGGAGGTGTTTAGGAAATGTATGGACACTTTGAGACATGGTTTAGTGGCCATGGTGGTGTTAGATGGAAGCTTGGACTCGATGATCTTAGAGGGCTTTTCCAACCTGGTCAAATCTATGATTCTATGACCTCCTGACCTTCAGTGCACATCTTGATGAAGAAACCTGAGCATCCCTATTGCTGTCTTATCTCAGCCTGTTGGTGCTGATGGAACCTGACAGCCCTTAGAAGAAATAGCGCTACAGAATCTGCTCTGCTGCAGTCTCGGGGTGCTGCTGGCTGCAGCATGCCTATTGCTATCTGCAGAGGGAGTCTGTTGTTGCTAAATTTACTTCATTAATGTCAGAGACCATAAAGTAAAAGAGCCAGAAAAAAAAAAAAACGGGCATTTGGGGCAGGGAGAGGCCAGATGTGGCTGGACCCATCTGGATGGGTGCTCTTTGGGGGGGTGGATTTCTCAAAGCTAGGCCTTCTGCATTTGGGGCTTCTTTCACCTTGGACATCGCTTCCTGGTGCAGCTGACTCTGGTTTTAAATGAAATCCAGATGTGGTCATAATTTTTGTAGAAACTCAGAAGGGAGCAGAAGCAGCACACGGAGTTTGCAGTTAGTGTGGGATGGTTGTAGGGCTTTTCTTTTTCTCTTCTCCCTCTTTCTTTTTCTTCTTTCCTCTCTTTTTCCTTTTTTTCTTTTCTTTCATATTTTTCTGTTTGTTCCCCCTCTCTCTCAGGTGTTCCCTTTCCCTTTTTCTCTGTGCCTGCATGCATACAGTGCCTCATCAGCAGGTAAGCACCTTGGAAGGGATTTAGTGCTGGGGACCAGCCTGCCTTGAGCCGTGTTGTTAGGGCAGTGAGAAACCATTCAGAGGTGCACTGGTGAGGCTGCTTGAGCGATGCTCATTACCAGCAACTAATTAAACATGAAGTAAGAGGGAAGCTCTTTCCAGGACTGGAGTGAAGGCATTGGGAGTTCTCCCATCCATATCTGCTTCCCACCACACATAACTGGCCTGACAGTATTTTGTCCAGCTCTGCTTCCCCCCCAGTTCACAAAGGACAGGGAGCTGCTTCAGAGAGTCACAAAGATGATTAAGGAAGTGGAATGTCTTCCTTATGATGAGAGATCAAGGGAGCTGGGGGTTGTTAGCCTGGAGAGGAGCAGACTAAAGGGGGACCTTGTTATGTTTATAAATCTGCAAGGGGTGAGTTCCAGGAGGATGGAGCCAGCCTCTGGCTGGGGGAGGGCAAGGACAGGACAAGGGGCAATGGGTGGAAATTGAGGCATAGGAGGTTCCATGTGAACCTGAGGAGGAATTTTTTCACTGTGAGGGTGATAGAGCACTGGAACCAGGTGCCCAGGGAGGTTGTGGAGTCTCCCTCTCTGGAGATATTCAAGAACCATCTGGATGCATTCCAGCATGATCTGCTCTGGCAGGCAGGCTGGACCAGATGATTGTGTGGGCTTCCTTGGTGGAAGACAGCAGTTTTATCAGCACTCAGGGTTCAGTTGGGATAAGCATTCTGACTTTATCAAAATCTGGCTGGCAAATCTTCTCAGGAGAGGTGTTCATCAGGTCCATGGTGGATTACAGGATGGGACGGTCAGAAATGCCTGAGATTATGCCAGAAGTGCCTGGTATGCTCTGCCTTTGGAAAGAGATGCAAAAGAGCATTCACTTTTAATAAGCATAATTCAGACTTCTCAGTATTTAAGGAGATTTTTAACCAGGCCAGGTTGCACTGGGCTCTGAGCAACCTCATCCAGTGGCAGGGGACTTCAAACTAGATGATCCTTGAGGTCCCTTCCAGCCCTGACAATTCTATGACTGCACATTGGAAGCCTATTCCTATGGAACCGGGGGGCCACCAGGCCCCCCGGCCTTTGATCCCCTCCACCATTCACCCAGTGTGCACCATGGGGACTCACCAGTGATGACAGGAGGAGGATCCCTCTGCCCTGTTGGGCACAGCTTAGGGCTTCTGCCTTTCCTGGGGGGATTAAAAAGGGGAGTGGGCAGAGAGGGCAAAGTGGCAACACCTGGAGTGGGAGGAGACTTCAACAGAGCCCAGCTGCTCTGGGTTTGGGAGGGGAAAAGGGGTAAAGTAGGGTGGAAAAGGGTCCCAGTGTGATCTGGTATAGGTGGTCCTGCTCTGGCAGGGGGGCTGGACTAGATGATCTTTCAAGGTCCCTTCCAGCCCCTACCATTCTATGATTGTGTGTGACAGGTTGCTGCACTTCAGCTAGAGCCCTGCAGAACTGAGAAACCAAACCAAATAACTCCATGCTGACACTCTTCCATCCCATCTGTAACTCACATCTTGCCTGTAATACTTCTTTCAGCCTTGGGCAGCATCCTGGTGTCCAACCATCACTCATCACCCAGTCTCACCACCCTGACCACGGTTCCACCACCACCACCCAGCACATTTATTTTCCTCTTTCCACTGTGAATCTCAACGAGAAAGTGAGCAAAGTGGCTGTTGCTTGTTTGTTTTGACAATTACAGTACAGATTTAATTACGATTCCTCTTCCTCTGGTGCTGCTGAAGGTTGTGTGGTGTGCTTGGTGTAAACAAAGATGTTCTGCTCATGTCAGATGTGGTCGTGGAAGACGTGTTCTTGCACTGGAGCCTAGTTGCTGAGACTCAGTTCAGCTGGAGCTGTATGCTTGTGCTGGTGTTTTGAAGCCTGCCTGTGTGGCAGAAGCAGATGCTGTGCGGATGATCAGCCGGCTGGAGCACCTCCCCTGTGGGGACAGGCTGAGAGAGCTGGGGCCGTTCAGCCTGGAGAAAATAAGGCTCTGGGGAGTCCTCAGAGGAGGCTTCTGGTACTTGAAGTGGGCTACAGGAGAGCTGGGAAGGGACTTTTTATAAGGGCTTGTAGTTATAGGATGAGGAACAACAGGTTTGGGCTATAAGAGGGGAGATTTAGACTGGAGATTAGGAAGAAATTCCTAATGGTGCTTTAGCACCATTTTTTGTTGTTTTGGTCTGACAAAACTACAACCAAACACGTGTTGGTAAAACCACAATGTTTGATTAACACCCTGGAGGTGTTTAAGAGGAGGCTGGGTGAAGCTCTTAGTGCCATGGTTTAGTTAATTAGAAGGTGTTAGGTGATAGGTTGGACTCAATGATCTTGGAGGTCTTTTCCAACTTGGTTAATTTTGTGAATCTGTGATTTTGTGAATTTGTGATTAGAAAAAGAAAAGAAATGATATAAAATGAAACCCAAATCACCACCCTAAGCAAACAGCCTGCACCACAATGATGAGTGGCAATGGGCAGCAACTTGAGCATCTAAACACGAGAAGGAACTCCTCTACTTTAAGGGTGGTGGAGCACTGGAGCAGGCTGCCCGGAGAGGTGGTGGAGTCTCCACCTCTGGAGACTTTCAAGCCCTGCCTGGATGTGCTATATTGTGTGGTCCTGCTCTGGCAGGAGGGTTTGACTCGATGATCTCCTTGGGTCCCTTCCAACCCCTAATATCCTGTGATAGTGAGGGTGGTGAGACACTAGAACAGGTTGCCTGGGGAGGCTGTGGATGCCCTCTCCCTGAAGGTGTTCAAGGCCAGGTTGGATGAGGTCTTGAGCAAGCTGGTCTAGTGGGAGATGTCCCTGCCCATGCAGGGGAGGTTAGAACTAGATGATCTTTAAGGTCACTTGCAACCCAAACCGTTCTATTCCGTGACGTCTCTGGGAGCAACTGGGTGAACCTAAGGAAGCTGAAAAAGCTGAAAAAATAAGGAAAGAAAAAGAGAAACCCACCTTTCTGCTTTAGGTTTGAATTGGGAGCTTCAGGTATTGTGTCAGGAATACAATAGTGAAGTCTGGGAGCCAGCACTGATCAAAACAGTGGGTACCTTCTGTCGTCTCCATGACAAGGGGCTGATTTTGTGCTAATCACTTCCTGCCAGTGAAAGATCTGCTGAAAGCTGAGCCCATTGTGTCATGGGAGAGCAGCTGTGGCATTGTCTTGTGGGGGTGAATTGGCAGTGGCTTTGCATTTCATAATTGGTTGATGAGGAATCACAGACACGTGGCTCTCGGAACATCACTGAGCGTGCAGCGCATGTTCGGCATAAGGCTGATTCAGAACAGCGTTTCAGAAGTTCTTGAGTGGTAGTTCCCCCCCTTACTGGGCACTGGTGAGGTCACACCTGGAGTACTGGGGTCAGGTTTGGAGCTCTCCAAGAATGACATTGAGCTGCTGGAGCAGGTCCAGGGAAGGGCAACAAAGCTAGTGAAGGGTCTGGAGAGCAGAGTTGGTGAGGAGTAGCTGAGGAACCGGGGGTTGTTAAATGTGGAGAAAAGAAGGCTGAGGAAAGACCTTATTGCTCTCTACATCTTCCCCTGTACTCAACACTGGTCAGGCCACACCTTGAGTACTGTGTCCAGTTCTGGGCTCCTCAATTCAAGAGAGATGTTGAGGTGCTGGAAGGTGTCCAGAGAAGGGCAACAAGGCTGGTTAAGAGCCTGGAACACAAACCCTATGAGGAGAGGCTGAGGGAGCTGGGGTTGTTTAGCCTGGAGAAGAGGAGGCTCAGGGGTGACCTCATTGCTGTCTACAACTACCTGAAGGGAGGCTGTAGCCAGGTGGGGGTTGGTCTCTTCTGCCAGGCAACCAGCAACAGAACAAGGGGACACAGCCTCAAGTTGTGCTGGGGGAGGTCTAGGCTGGATGTTAGGAGGAAGTTGTTGGCAGAGAGAGTGATTGGCATTGGAATGGGCTGCCCAGGGAGGTGGTGGAGTCACCATCCCTGGAGGTGTTCAGGAAAAGCCTGGATGAGGCACTTAGTGCCATGGTCTGGCTGACTGGCTAGGGCTGGGTGATAGGTTGGACTGGATGATCTTGGAGGTCTCTTCCAACCTGGTGAATTCTATTCTATTCTAACTCCCTGAAAGGAGCTTGGAGTGAGGTGGTAGTTGATCACTGGGGGGACCAGGTGTGGTCTCAGCTGAGCAGACCAGTAGGACAGAATCCCCCGACCCTGAAATTGTGCAGGGGAGGTTTAGGTCGGAGATGATGAACAATTTCTTTCCCACAGGTGTGGTCAGGCATTGGAACAGGCTGCCCAGAGAGGTGGTGGAGTCACCATCCCTGGAGGTGTTTAAGAAACATGTGCACATGGCACTTGGGGACCTGGTTTAGTAGGCATGGTGGCGTTGGTCTATGGTTGGACTTGATGATTTCTTCTGCTATTGTGATTCTATGATCCTCATCACCCAGCACCTGCAAGTCATTCTCCTCAGGGCTGCTCTCCATCCTTTCTCCATACATCCTGGATTTGTGCTTGGTTGTGTTGCCTGTGGGCAACCACGCAGGTTGGTGTCCCTGCCAGCCTCTCACCCTGACCTTCCTCACCTCTGGGTGCAGAGAACGTGGCCCAGCCTGGCTGGTTTGCAACCCAGGGAGTGCTTCTGAGATTTGCCTTACGTCTTTTGGGTATTTTTATCTTCTGCCTCAATTCTAACGGCCTCCTCTGAGTCATCTCATGCCTAGTTTAGATTTGTGCTCCTTTCTACGCCTACTCCCAGCAAGACCTGGATCCACCAGGCACAGCCTGCTGCTGGCCTCGCTGGAGTCACGCGGGACGGTTGTTATGGCACCGTGTGGGCACTGGCCCGGGAGCTGGGGCTATTGACAGGTTTTATTGAGCAGCCCTTCGAGTGGAATGAGTGTCCACAGCACAGCCACTCAGAATTCATCATCAGTGAAGAGGGTGATTAGGGGGCAATTTAATTACTGCTCCTTTGTGTAGCAAAACGTGCAGAGGAAAAGCAACCTTCCCTGAGCTCCCTCTGAAGATGAGCAGTGGTGCCCAGTGACAGGACAAGGGGCAGTCGGCACAAACTGCAACCCAGGAGGTGCCATCTGAAGATAGGGAGAAAGTTCCTTGGTATAAGGGTTCTGGAGCCCTGGAGCAGGCTGCCCAGAGAGGTTGTAGAGTCTCCTTCTCTGGAGAGATTCCAAACCCACCTGAATGTTGTGATCTTGGGCACGCTGCTGTGGGTGCCTTTGCTTGACTGGATGATTCCAAAGGTCCCCTCCAGCCAGACCACCCTCTGATTCTCTCAGTCTGTCAGTAACAGTCTTCTCCTTGAGCCAGCACTTAGGAAAGCAGTTACTTCTTCCAGTGCCTCTGCTCACAGGTGAAAGTGTCTTTGCTCCGGGAAGGTTTGCAGGATCTTGGTTTCATTTCCATCTGGATGAAGGTTGTGAGGGCTAGCACAGCTCCTATCAGAGCTTGTTGTTGATGTGCTGTCGCCTTCTGCTCTCCTTCCACAGCCTGTTTAATGAAGAAAGTGCTCTCCCAGTGAGGACACTGGGCAGCTGCACGGCTCCCTTCAGTCCAAATGGTGGATATGGTATTTATGATGGAGAGATCCAAACAGGGCCCATCTGTTCTGTCTTATTAAGCTGTTCACTTTGTAGAACGTTTCCACATCTCTCCTGGGATGTTCAGATGGAAAGACGAGGTTCTGGAAGCTGTTTAGTGTTTTCTTTTGTCGAGTGGATGGGGACACATGAGAAATCCCATGCAATCATGCACTTGGTGTTCCCCAAACACCAGGCTGTTAGCACATGATAGTGCTTTCAGAGACCTGCTGGTGGCTTTTCAGTGCTTATGGGGCTGATCAGAAAGCTGGAGACAGACTTCTGAGCAGGGCCTGTTGTGACAGGACAAGGGGTGATGGTTTGAACTCAAAAAGGGAGATACAGACTGGAGAGGAGGGAGAAATGTTTGACGCTGAATGTCGTGAGAGCCTGTCCCAGGTTGCCCAAAGAAAGCCCATTGCAGGTCAGGTTGTGTGGGGCTGTGAGCAACCTGCTCTAGCTGCAGATGTCCCTGTTGACTGCAGGGGAGTTGGTCTGGATGACCTTGAAAGGTCTCTTCCCACCCAAACAAGTCCAGAATTCTCTGATAATGAACTCTGACCTATGCTCATGTGTGGCTGTCTGTTCTGTACATCCTGGTGGTTCATGGTGACCTCTCCTGTGTGTTGGCACCAGTTTTGCCCCAGTAACTGCTGACTCTTTTCCAGTTACCAGTGCTGTAGTGCAGAGCTGCCAGATGTGGTAACATCAGGCAGAGCCATTGTGCTGTGACTGTGGCTGGGCTGGGGTGCTCATCATGGGTGGTGGCTTTGCTCCCCATGGGCAACCAGGAAGGTGATGATTGACTCAGGGGGTGTCAGGGAAACCAGGGTTTGCACCCCCTCGGAGCTCCTCTGCTGACCATGCCACACTCTGAACATTCCAGCCACTGTTGACCAGGCTGAAGTGAAGCTGCTGAATGGAGAGTTCTGCCCTGTGACCTGGTTAGAAATGGATGGTACAGAAAGCTTTCAGAGGTGGAGGAGGAGTTTGTTACCAGAGGACTTTAATTTTGCATCAAGTGAAAGGGGAGCAGAGTCAGATGTGATCAAGAGCCAGCTAGAAATAGTCCAGAGCTAACATCCCAACGTTGCCTCTGAACATACCAAAGGTTTGTGATTGATTGCAGGGGAAGCAGCACTGGAGGCTAAAGAAAGGTGTGGGAGGTGCAGCAGGTCAAAGAGAAGATGATTTAAAGGATCAGAGAGCTGAGAGTTGCTAAGAATAGGGCTCACTGGAGACAAAGCAAGGTGTCAGGGTGTCTGATGGATGCTCCTGCAGATGTGGTGTCTCCAGTGATGGCAGCAGCAGGAGTGAGGAGGAATTGGGAAGAAATAGGTTAGAGAGCATTGCTGCAAGGAGAAAAGTTGTGTCTGCAACTGGTGGGCCTTGAGCAAAGTGAAGCAGCTGCCTGGGGAGGGACTGGAGGAGACCACTGCTGGTGACCAGGGCCTTTGGGGTGATGTATGAAGACTGGGTGAGGGACTCAGCTTTTTTGGTCTGGGACAGACCAAAGAGAAGGGACACTTTCTTCTCCAGCTCCATTGGCAGTGGAACAAGTGACAACTGATGTAATAAACAGGAAGGAAGCAGTGGTTGGATGTTGTGGAAGACTTCCCAGCAGCTTGGGCAGCCAGCTTGGTGGGGCAGGTTTCCTGGGTTTCTGTGGCACAGGGAGCAGTGCTGCAGAGGGTGCTTCAGGTGCAGCACCATGCTGGGACAGCAGCTGGCTTCTGGTGTCTCAGGAAATTTCCTGAGTGGAAAGCTGAGCTGTGCAGCTGGGAACCTGCCAGGCTTCACCTATGGGAACCAGCTGCCAGAGCTGGGGCTGCTTAGCCTGGGGAAGACAAGGCTCCAGGGGGATCTTAAGGCAGCCTTCCAGTACCTGAAGGGGGTACGGGAGAGCTGGGGAGGGACTTTCGACAAGGGCTTGTAGTGATAGGATGAGGGGCAATGGGTTGAAGCTTAAGAAGGGCACATTTAGACTGGCAATTAGGAAGAAACTCTTTACAGTGAGGGTGCTGAGACCCTGGAACAGGTTGGTCATGCATGTCCCCTTCCTGGAGGTGTTCAGTCTCAGCTTGGATGAGGCCTTGAACAACCTGCTCTAGTGGGAGGTGTCCCTGCCCATGGCAGGGGGATTGCTACTGGATGACCTTTAAGGTACCTTCCAACTGGAACCATTCTAGGATGCTCTAAATGCTTATCCCTAAACTAATTATCACTGCATTTTGGGAACTGGTTTTCACTGAAAATAGCTTCTGAAGAGTTCTTGCTCACATCAGTTAAAGAAAAACAATGTCACCACACTCACAGACACATCAGCACCAGTGTCAACTTAGCAAAGCCTTTGGTCTCCTCCATGCCTGCTGCAGGATCTTCTAGAAGCAGCTCCTGCACCTTCCATTTTCTCATTTTGGTGGTTGGACTCTATGCTTTTAAAGGTCTTTTCTGACCAAAATGAGTCTGTGACAGCAATTCTATAACTCACACATCAGATTCTGGTTCGTCTCTGACGTGTAGAAAGCTGCAAAAGGAGCGTGAGGGTTGTGATGTGAAATAGAGGCAAGGTCTGGCCCCGTTTTGGATAACCCTGCTCTGTTCTGGAGAAAATGGGATTTATTGCTAGTAATGGGGCTAAAAGGAAGACTCTTTAATCCTGGCCAGCCCAACTTTCCGGGACACTGGGTTCTACCAGGCAGATTTAAACTGGTCTTAGCAGAGGAGTCTGACATCATCTGGCTGCTTATTAACTGTTAAACCTGGTGTTGGGGACTCTTTTGGCAGCTCAGGCTGTGTTGCCATAGTTTCTTTGTTAATAGAACAAGGCATTAATGCATTCTGAGCACTTCTTGCCCAAAAGACATTAAAAACATCTCCTGCATGAACATACCAACTGGAACTCATTACAAGGCGTAGGCAGAACTGGCTTGCTGGCTGTGGACAATGTCACATCCCCACAGCTCTGCCTCTCATGGCTGGCAGGACACAGGTCTGGAGAAGGGCTGCAAACAGCCCTGCTGGAGCCTACCTTTGGCAGACCTTGTTGGGCAGCAGGCTTGAAAAGGTGTTTTGTGTGTTTAGACAAACAAAGAGGAGGTTCCCCACCACCAGCAGTCACATTTGGCAGGGGACCCTTGGAGGCCATCAAGGACCAAATAGGACAAGCTCTGTGGGACTGGGCAGAACAGGTCTCTGTTCCTGGCTCAGGTACCATTCCAGGGAGCAGAAGCCAAATTATCCATACCCTTTTCATCCCTTCTTGCTTTGTTAGCCTCCAGAATCTGCCATGGAGCACATTGCAAGTTGATAAGGTGTTGGTGAGCATCCTGAGACTTGCACAGCCACACAGTGCCTTGTCTGGATCTTCTTGAGGACTTTGCAAAGCATAAGTAGCATAGAATCATACAATGTGAGGGCTTGGAAGGGACCCCTGGAGATCATCCAGTCCAACCTCCCAGCTAGAGCAGAGTCACCCACAGTAGCGTGCCCAGGATCATAGAATCATAGAATCAACCAGGTTGGAAGAGACCTCCAAGATCATCCAGGCCAACCTAGCACCCAGCCCTAGCCAGTCAACCAGACCATGGCACTAAGTGCCTCATCCAGGCTTTTCCTGAACACCTCCAGGGA
>WAAF01014693.1:136641-168885 GCA_013400475.1 Tricholaema leucomelas
CTCCCTTGTCCTCCTGGCCACACTGTTCCTGATACAGGCCAGGATGCCATTGGCTCTCTCGCCCACCTGGGCACACTGCTGGCTCATCTTCAGCTACTGTGTGCCTGTACCCCCATGTCCCTTTCTTCCTGGCTGCTCTCAGCCACTCTGTCCCCAGCCTGTAGCGCTGCTTGGAGTTGTTGTGGCCAAAGTGCAGAACCCTGCACTTGGCCTTGTTAAACCTCATCCCATTGGCCTCTGCCCACCCATTCAGCCTGTCCAGGTCCCTCTGCAGGGCTCTCCTACCTTCCAACAGATCCACACCTGCTCCTAGCTTGGTGTCCTCTGCAAACTTACTGATGCTGGACTCAATGTCCAGGTGGCTTTGGAAGCCCTCCAGAGAAGGAGACTCCACAACCTCTCTGGGCAACCTCATTCCAGGGCTCCAGCACCCTCACACCATACAAGTTTCTTCTCATGTTGAGGTGGAACTTCCTGTGTCCCAGCTTATACCTGCCTGTATTCCTTCTCCTCATCCTTGGGATGGATCAAACCAGGGGGATAAATAGCATGACACAAATTTATGTCTTCTCAGATGACAGTCATCAGCTTCAGCCTGAACTTACTAGGGAAGAATCAGTGGGAGCTCCACGCAGTAGTAGAAGGCTTTTGTGAGTAATGACAGGCTGAGGGGAGTTGCAGTGCTGGGTAGTGACAAGTGGTATTTATTCCATATTTTGTTCAATATTCTAAATTACAGACTCATTAAAACACATAAAATGGGCAGATATGGAGCTGCCTAAAGCTGCCAAACAGGACTCCCCAGGGACCTGGAGAGCCCTGCAGGATCTGGATGCATAGCATCCAGGCTGCTGGAGTCTTGGAGCAGGCTCCGCAGAGAGGTTGTGGAGTCTCCTTGTCTGGAGAGCTTCCTTCATCATGCAGGCTCCTGTGTCTGACTGAGTCAAATCCCAGGCTGGGTGCAGAGTGAGTTAAGAGTAGCTCTGAAGAAAGAGACTTGGGATGTGGTTGATGAGAAGCTCACCATGAGCAGGCAGTGCCCTTATGCAGCCCAGAAGGCAAATGGTGCCCTGGGCTGCATCAAGGTGACTGTGGCCAGGAGGGCAAGAGAAAAGATTCTGCCCCTTTGCTCTGCTCTGCTGAGACCCCACCTTAAATACTGCATCCAGTTCTGGTGTCCCCATCATAAGGACACAGAGCTGTTGGCATGAGCCCAGAGGAGGGCTACAAGGATGATCCAAGGGCTGAAACACCTCTGCTATGAGGATAGGCTGAGGGAGCTGGGGTTGTTCAGCCTAGAGAAGACTCTGGAATGACCTCATAGCTGCCTCCCAATAGCTGAAGGGATCATACAGGAAGGATGCAGAGGAACTTTTCATAAGAGTGTCTAGAGACAGGACAAGAGGGAATGGTTTAGGTTTGAAGTGGATCTTAGAAAGAAGTTCTTCAGTACAAGGGTGGTGAGACTCTAGAATAGGCTGCCCAGGGAGGTTGTGGATGCCTTCTCCCTGGGGGTGTTCAAGGCTAGGCCAGATGAGGCCTCTAGCAGTCGAGTCTAGTTGAGAGGCATCCTTGCCAATGGTGAGGAGGTTGGGGTAGATGATCTTTAAGGTCTCTTCTAATCTAAGACATTCTGTGATTCAAACCCAGCTGGCCATTGTGATCCTGGGCAAGCTCCACCATGCTGGCATTCTGGAATCACCAAACAGGCTGTATAGTTAAGTCTGGTGTTTCACCATAACCAGGAGGGAACTTTCCCAGCAGGAACTTGCTCCAAGGGATGCTGAGGCCACAGTCTGATTGAATAGAAAGTTTCTGCCTCCTTTAGCATCTCATCTCACTTTTCTGAGCTGTAGAATTCTGCAGGTGGATGGTGAATGGTGAAGTAGTGAGTGATGGAGAGGAGGGCAGAGCACGACTCATTCAGGTTTGTTGTGATTCCTCCACGAGTCTCTTGACAGCTCCATTCTGTGCCTGGGGAAGTGCTGTGTGAGCTCCAGAGCTCATGGCTTAAAATATCTTCTGGGAAAGCAGCATGCCAAGAGGAGCTGAAAGGCAAGGAAAAAAACTTTGAGAAACGCAGAACTTATTTTTCCCAGTTTTTTTTTCCTGCCCATGGCCTCATGACTGAACTGAGGATGTGGTGGGACTGGTGGGGGTTGGTCTCTTCTGCCAGGCAACCAGCAATAGAACAAGGGGACACAGTCTCAAGTTGTGCCAGAGGAGGTCTAGGCTGGATCTTAGGAGGAAGTTGTTGGCAGAGAGAGTGATTGGCATTGGAATGGGCTGCCCAGGGAGGTGGTGGAGTTGCCATCCCTGGAGGTGTTCAAGAAAAGCCTGGATGAGGCACTTAGTGCCAAGGTCTAGTTGAGTGGATAGGGCTGGGTGCTAGGTTGGCCTGGATGATCTTGGAGGTCTCTTCCAACCTGTTTGATTCTATGATTCTCTGAAGGTGCAAGGGCCATGGTTTAATGGCCATAGTGGTGTTGGGTTGATGGTTGGTCTCGACGAGCTCAGAGGCCTTTTTGACCCAAACAATTCTGTGATTCTGTGAAGGCAAAATGCAAATAATCTGTCCTCAGTGTTGTTCATGGTGCAGTGGTTGCTTGATATGCACCACAGAAGACATGGTCCAGCTGTGAGGAAACAGGAGAGAGTAGACTGTGATAGGGGAGGGATTTGTGGCAGTGGTAGAAGCAGGTGAGAGGAGCAGTCTGTGCTTTTCTTCCCTGTGTGGGGAAGATTTCAGTGGTAGAAGGAACATCCAGTGGTGTCCCACCTGCTTGTCCAGACTGTCATTTCTTAGGGGTGGTTTAAGACCAGGCTGAATGAGTTTGTACTCCACAGGTTTTCCAGTAAGGTGAGGTATTTAGAGACATCTGAGTGGTAGACTTGGCAGTGCTGGGTAGATGGCTGAGGGGTAGACTTTGCAGTGTTGGGTTGATGGTTACTGGCTGAGGGGTAGACTTGGCAGTGTTGGGTTGATGGTTGCTGGCTGAGGGGTAGACTTGGCAGTGTTGGGTTGATGTCTGAGAGGTAGACTTGGCAGTGTTGGTTTGATGGTTGCTGGCTGAGGGGTAGACTTGGCAGTGTTGGGTTGGTGGTTGATGGGTAGACTTGGCAGTGTTGGGTTGATGTCTGAGAGGTAGACTTGGCAGTGTTGGGTTTATGGTTGGACTCAATGATTTCAAAGGCCTTTTCCAAGCAGAATGATTCCATGATTCTCTCTATGTAGGCTCTGGCAGGCAGTCACCCTCCATTCATTCCATGAGCAGGAGACTTGGCTGCTCCTCTGACAACAAATTCTTTCCTCCCTGTGATCCATTATGGTCTGAAGATGGCTCCTCTCCATTATGTGGAGACAGACATATCCTTTCTAATGGCTTTTGGGATATTTCTGGATACTATTAAGCTAATTCTGGAAACATTCACTCTCTCTCTATTTCTTAATTGAGAGGAAGCACATTTTGAACAAGTTTTTGTTCCCCAGGAGACAGGAAGAGTATTTGTCTTTTGGGGACTAAGGAGAGAACACCTTCTGTTCATTGAATCCTGTCTGGGAAGTGCTTGAAGGACCAGGTGTGAGCCTGAGGGGACAGAAAGGTTTTGGTTTCATTCAGCTGGCTTTTGAATTTGATAATTTGAATTTGGCACTGGTGAGGCTGCACCTCAAATCCGAGGTTCAGTTGTGGGCAGCTCATCCCAAGAAGAACATTGAGGGACTGGAGCAGGTCCAGATAAAGGCAAACAAGCTGGTGAAGGGTCTGGCAAACAGGTCTGGTGAGGAACAGCTGAGGGAGCTGGGCTTGTTTAGCCTGGAGAAAAGGAGACTAAGGGGAGACCTTCTGGTCTACAACTCCCTGCAGGGAGCTTGGATTTTGGTCTGCTCTGTGAGGTCTGAATCAAATACAGGGAATATAGAAGGCATCCTTATGTTACCTGGAGCCAGTTTCTGAACAGCCACCAATATGTTCATGTCCATGTCTACATGGAACATACCTTCACGTTCTGAGCATTAGGAGCATCCTTACTAGCCAGCTGCTTGGTTCACAGCACATCTCCTTCTACCAGACATGTTTTGAGATGCTACTGAGACTTTGTTCGACAGCAAAAAAATGTTCTGTTTGAGGTCTGCTTTTGTCTCCTGCACCTCACTAAGCTCAGGGCCCGTGGGGTTGGACTGGATGACCTTTAAAGGTCCTTTGCAACCCAATGCATTGTGTGATTGTATGCTCAGCTCCAGACTGGCCACGGCTGGCAGGGTGAATGCCTCAGTGGTGAGCAGGAGTGAGTCTTAAGTTAATTATTACCCAAGAAAGGCTCTAATTTAGTAATGAGTAGTGTGGCACTCTCTCTCTTTGCAGTACTGCTGGGAATAAGTGTCACCTGCTGTGACAGCAAGCTGTTCCTGCCACTGCACCGTGGTTAATGGTCTCAGACTTCGGAATGGTCTTCTCCAACTTTCTCTGGCTGGGCTGGAGAAGTGGGAAGGATTTTACGTGAATTAAAGTGTCTCCAGCAGGAGCTGGGTACCACCGTGCTACAGAGTGAGTGGGAGGAGAGGAATGTGGATTTGTGAGGGAAATTAAACAGGGATCAAGTGTGGTGGGGGGAATGGGGAAGATGGGAGAGGACAGTTTATTGCTGGGATCTGGCTAAACCTCAATTTTCCTTCTGGGTATGATTCCATGGTCACAATGTGTGATGATTCCACAAGAGGTGAATTCTCTGCTTGAAGAAATGACAGAAACAAAGAATTTAGGTTTTCCAGAAGGAGAAGGCTGAAATCATGTTCTGGGTGATACCCAGATACCGAGGCTCACACAGAGCACTTGAGGTCAGTCCTTGAATAGTAATGCAGAAATAATTCCAGATGAGTTGCTTGTTCACAGGATTTGACTTTGAGGCTCTTCTCATGCCTGTGTGGGAGATGATGGAGATGCTTCTGTGCTGGTGGGAGGCACCATCTTTTGGTGAAAATCCGGGGCTTGAAGAAAAAGAGAACCAGAACCTGGCTCTGCCTCCATGGCAGATGAACTGTGGTTGATCTTGTGGTCTGAGGGTGGCAATATGGTGAGACTGGCTTCAGCTGGAAGGGGGCTTCTCAGCTGATAGCTGAGATAACAGCCTTGCAAAACTTTGGTTGGATTCTATGGGTGCACATGGCTTGGATGGGTACAAAACTGTCTGGTTGTCTGAGACAACCAAAGAGTGGTGGGGAGTGAGGTTGACTCCAGTTGATAGCTGGTCACTGGTTGTGTTCCTCAGAGCTCAGTATTGGAGCTAATTCTCTTTAAAGACTTTAGAGCCACAGAAATGATTAAGGCAGTTGAACATCCTCCTTATGAGAAGAGACTGAGGGAGCTGGGGCTCTTGAGCTTGGAGAGAAGACTAAGGAGTGACCTCATTCATGTTTGTAAGTATGTGAGGGGTGAGTGCCAGGAGGCTGGAGCCAGCCTCTCCTTGGTGATGCCCAGTGACAGGACAAGGGGCAATGGTTGAGACATAGGAGGTTCCATGTGAACCTGAGAAGAAATTCTTTCCCTGTGAGGGTGACAGAGCACTGGAACAGGCTGCCCAGGGAGGTTGTGGAGTCTCTCTGGACATATTCAGGAACCATCTGGATGCATTCCAGTGTGATCTGCTCTAGGGGATCCTGCTCTGGCAGGGGGGCTGGATCAGATGATCTTTTGAGGTCCCTTCCAGCCCTGACATTCTATGATTCTATAACTTCATCAATGATCTGGATGAGGGGATGGAGGGCACCCTCGTTTATTTTGTATATTACTCTAAATTGGGTGGCAGTGTTGACCCTCTGGAGGGTAGAAAGGCTCTGAAGAGGGATCTGGCCAGGTTGGATCAATGGGCTGAGGCTAATGGGTTGAGGTCCTGCACTTGGTTCACAGCAACCTCATGATTACTTCAAACTTGGGGCAGAGCGGTTGGAAACTGTCTGGAGGAAAACAACCTGCACCTTCTGGTCAACAGCAGCTGAAGATGAGCCAGCAGTGTGCCCAGGTGGCTAAGAAGGCCATCAGCATCCTGGCCTGTATCAGCAGTAGTGTGGCCAGCAGGACCAGGACAGAGATTTTCCCCCTGTACTGGGCATTTGCAAGGCTGCATCTTGAGTCCTGGGTTCACTTTTGGGGCTCTCACTCCAAGAAGGACATTGAAGGGCTGGAGTGTGTCCAGAGAAGGGCAACAAAGCTGATGGAGGGTCTGGAGAACAGGTCTGGTGAGGAGCAGCTGAAGGACCTGCAATTGTTCAGCCTGGAGAAAAGGAGACTGAGGGGAGACCTTCTGGCTCTCTACAACTTCCTGAGAGGAGCTTGGAGCCAGGTGAAGGTTGGTCTCTTCTCCTAAGGAACAAGAGGCTCAGGGGTGACCTCATAGCTGTCTACAACTACCTGAAGGGAGGTTGTAGCCAGGTGGGGGCTGGTCTCTTCTCCCAGACAACCAACAACAGAACAAGGGGACACAGTCTCAGGTTGTGCCAGGGGAAGTCTAGGCTGGATGTTAGGAGGAAGTTGTTGGCAGAGAGAGTGATTGGCATTGGAATGGGCTGCCCAGGGCGGTGGTGGAGTCACCGTCCCTGGAGGTGTTCAGGAAAAGACTGGATGAGGCACTTAGTGCCATGGTCTGGTTGACTGGCTAGGGCTGAGTGCTAGGTTGGACTGGATGATCTTGGAGGTCTCTTCCAACCTTAGATTCTGTATTCTATATAGATTCTATGATTCTAAGTGACAGAGCAAGAGGAAATGACCTCAAGTTGCCCCAGGGAAGGTTTAGGTTGGAGATTAGAAGTAACTTCTTGACTGAAAGAGTTCTCAAAGCCAGGCCCAGGCTGCCCAAGGAGGTGGCTGAATGCACATCCCTGGAGGTAGTTTGAAGAAGCAGAGATGTGGTGCTGAGGGACATGGTTTAGCCTCAGCCCTGGCAGAGTCAGAGAATGGTTGGAGTCAGTTATCTTAAAGGTCTTTTCCAACCAAAGCCATTCGGTGACTCTCAGCAGATGTCACTGAGACTTTGCTGGCAGTCTCCAGCTACAGCAGCCCCAAGCTGCTCTGCTGGGCGTGTTGCTGGGTGGGGTCTGCAGGAGATGTGAAGTCAGGGCACATTGTGCAGACCGTGGGCTTGGCGTGACCGAGCAGCATGAAAAATGCAGGCGGTTTAAATTTGGCCCTTCCTCACGTGGAGCAGAGATGGAAAATGGGGACTGAGAGCTGGGAGGAGCATATGAAGAGTGTGTTAATTCTTCCTGGGGTGAGGGTGACCTAGTTCTGAAGTCACTGCCGACTGCCAGCTTTCAGCAATGAAAATGCATTTTCTGAACGGTGAATAATTCAGTAGCCTTGCAGTGATTAGCATGGAAGGAGAAGCTCTGCCATGAGAGGCAGCCTGCTTTGGAGCAAAATAGGCTCTTCTGCAGGAAGGCATCATGGATCCTTTGCATCCTCAAAATGCAGTCACTCAAAGAAGGTTCCTGCTGAACACGAGAGCAGCCCTGCCAAAAAGGACTTGGAGGTGCTGGTGAGTGAGAAGCTGGACATGAGCCAGCAATGGGCACTGGCAGCCCAGAAGGCCAATGGCATCCTGGGCTGCATCAAAGCAGTGTGGACAGAAAGCTGAGAGAGGGGATTCTGCTACTCTGCCCTGCTCTGGTGAGACCTCACCTGGTGTGCTGTATCCAGCTGTGGAACCCCCAACACAAGAGGGACATGGACCTGCTAGAGTGGGTCCAGAGGAAGCCACAAAGATGATCAGAGGACTGCAGCACCTCACCTATAGGGACAGGCTGAGGGAGTTGGGGATGGACAGCCTGGAGAAGAGAAAGCTCCAGGGAGACCTTAGAGCTTCATTTCAATATCTAACCTAGAGGAAGGCTGGAGAGGGGCTGTTTATAAGGACCTGTGGTGGTAAGACAAGGGGCAATGGTTTGAAATGGGAGCAGAGGAGATTTAAGTCAGACATCAGGAGGAAGTTCTTCACAATCAGAGTGGCAAAATACTGAAAGAGGTTGTCCAGGGATGTGGTTGAGGCCCCATCTGTGGAGGTGTTCAAGATCAGTCTTGATGTGTCCCTGGGCAGCTTGATGTAGTTGGAGGTGCCACTGCTGACTGCAAGGAGGGTTGGACAAGATAAGTTCTGAGGGCCCCTCCAACCCAATGCAATCTGTGTAGTTGTGCTTATCCTCAGGACAGCAATCCAGACCTGAGGACCTGAAGCTGTTTGCACTGTCAGATCCTCAGAGGTGGTATTGCCACTGTTTAGTATTTAAGCTGTAGGTTGAAATGATGTGAAAAGTGAATGTCTGGTGTGATGGCTTACCTGCTGCAGTCAGAACCCTGGGGTGAGCTCAGTCTGTGGAAGCAGCAGAATGGTTCTGGTATAAACCTTGTACTGTGAGTTGGGGGTCTGAGTGAAACTATCCTGTGGCACGCTCTCCATGCTCTGTTAGACAGGACAGAAGAATGGCCAGTGCTTTAGAGCTGTGCCACAATGTCCCAGCTTCTCCTCCTTTGACCCATTTGCTGTTTCATTGGCATCTACACAAGTCAGCCTTGAGCCCAGCAGCTCCACGTGGAGTTGTGGAGATTTTAAACTCACAGACTCATGGAATGGGTTGGGTTGGAAGAGACCTTGAAGATCATCTAGTTCCAACCCCTCTGCCATGGTCAGGGACACCTTTCACTAGACCAGGTTGATCAAGATCATGTCCAACCTGGCCTTGAACTCCTCCAGGGAAGGGGCATCCACAACCTCTCTGGGCAACCCATTCCAGTGAGAGATTTGGACTAGGCGATCTCCAGAGGCCCTTTCCAAATCCCACCACTCTGTGATGGTGTCTGTATCCAGGAGCAAGGTAAAACACACCAGTCTGCAGGTCCCCATGATCATTTTTGCCCATGCAACATGAGCTGCATGCTGTTGGTCATCTTCTCTGTTAGAGCCTTACTCATCTCAAGTCATGCTGGAGTGGCTGCCAAGACAAATACTAACAAGAGCATAGCTGTTGAAGAGATTGTCATAAGAACAAGAGGTTGTGGTCCCCTTGGTTGGCAGAACCTCTTTGTGATGGTTTGGGTGTTCCCTACCTCTCCCTACTTTGGAAATCCCCCAGACTAGACTCAACCAGCTCTGGAAATTGAATGCAGCTTATATTTACAGCTTAGCTCGATAGACAAGCAGATATTTACAGTACATACAGTTATAGACAGACATAGACAAGGTAAAAGGGAATACAGAAACACAACAGCCCTCCCAGAAACCTGAGTCCCCAGGAGGGGCTCCCAACCGCCCTTCCACCTTCTCCCACCCCTCTCAACCTTACCCCAGTCCCAAGGAAGAAGGGAGGTTCGGCCAGGGGGTTAGGAAGCAAAGTGGATTAATCAGCAAGATGGTAGAGAGGTGAGAGGAAAGTGCAGCTCAGGCAATGCCTCAAGAAGAATCTTACCTATGTTTGGATTCTTGTTCTTATACCTCTCAGCAAGCCTATGAGTGAAGTAGATATCACCCTTGTTTTTCACAGCTTGTAATCTAGTTCTCCTCATCAAAACATTCTAGCTAGCTTCAAACTAGCACTCTCTTGCATTTCAGCAGGGAAAAGGCATCGGTGGTGTCCTCAGGACAGCACTCACAGAGATACCTGCTCTCTGGAAGGTCTTCAGCCACATCCTTCTTCCATTGCATTATGGGCTTACCTGAGCCCAGCTGTGAGCCCTCCTGGCATGCCCACACTTCTGGAATTCATCAGGCATCTCTGGGTGGGCTTCAATATTCACAGCCCAGCGACAGCGTGAAGGTGCAGAGCAAGCTGCCTTTGCAGGCATGGAGCTGAGGAGTGCTGCAGTATCCATTTTTTATGAGGTGGAAGGTCTGGTGGGGAAGGTTGTACTGAGCTGGGAAGCCACTGCGCTGTTCCAACATCTGCAGCAGGCGAGAGGTTCTGCAGAGCCTGCCCAGTCTCACTGCTGCCTCCCATGGAGAGCCAGCCAGAGCTGAGGACTTGGACATTTCCACGTCCATGTGGCTTGCAGTTGTGCCAGGGGAAGGTTAGGTTGGATATTAGGACTGCAAGAGTGATCAGGCATTGGAAAAGGCTGCCAGGGAGGTGGTGGAGTCACCCTTCCTGCAGGTGTTCAAGAAAGGTGTGGACATGGCACTTTGGGATGTGGTTTAATGGCCATGGTGCTGTTGAGTTGATAGTTGGGCTACATCTTAGAGGGTTTTTCCAATCAAAGCAATTCTTTGGGTCTGTGTTTGTGATGTTAGGAATAATATTAAATACAAAGATGTGCTTCATAGCAAAGCTTGGGTCAGTGTGGCAGGCAGCAGCCTCCTCACACTGCTATAAGGTTAATGTTAGGACTTAATGATCTTGGAGGTGTTTTCCAACCAACTCTGACTCTATAAAACCCAAGGTGGACTGCTGAGGTGGCTGCTGCACCCAGGTGACTTTAGAAGATTTCAGGGGGGATGTCTCTGGATGGGCTGTGGTCACATAAGACCTCTCCTGCTGGCTCTGTAAAAAGGGTTTCTCTGGAGTTGTGTTCAATGGCATGAAATGATGAACTGGGCTCCCCTGAGGCCAAGGATGCAACCTCATAAAGGGGAGGAAAGCTCTGCACCAAAGACGTTCAAAGTGAAATCAGTTTCTTCACAGAATCCCAGCTACACCCTTTGGCATCAGCTGTTCTTAGCAGGGTCTGCAGACACAAAGCTGGCAGAGGATCCATGGTTAAACACCATCCTTCACTGAATCCCAGCATGGTTGGGGTGGAAGGGACCTCTGGAAATCATCCAGTCCAAGCCCCCTGCTAAAGCAGGGGCACCCACAGCAGCTTGCCCAGGATGACAGTGGCCAGATGGATCTGGAATCTCTCCAGAGGAGACTCCACAACTTCTCTGCTTTAGCACAAGGTTGGACTAGGTGATCTCTAGATGTCCTTTCCTGCTTCAACCCTGACCATACTGGGATTCTAGGATTTGGTGGAGAACAGTCAGGGAGTAAATCCAGTCTGTTCAGCAACAGAAACAAATTAATTCAATGTTTGGCTACCACCAAGATTGACCATTTCGGTCGGAATCAATTTGTCTAAACCTGTCGAGCTTTATGAAGGCTCTTTCTGCTCGCTGCTGGCTTTGTGGCAGGCACAGCTCAGCCCTGAGCACAGCACAACCTCAGGATTTCACAAGGCACCTCAAGTCAGCCATTTAGCCATGCTAACATATGTTCTGAGGGCATTAACTAACATCTAGCAGCTGTTGGTTGCTCATGTTGTGCTGCTCTAAACATGTTCTATAAAGATGTTAGTTTTGGGGGCTGTTTATTATGTTGTTTTGGTTTGGTTTTTTTGTTCTTCTGGTAAATCAATTTCAGTGACTTGAAATAGTTTTCCCTAAGCTGTAGAAGTGGGAGAAAGAAAAAAGCAAGAAAAAGGAACAGAGCAGCTAAAGACTGGAGCACAGGGCCAGTCTGTCAGCTTGAGAAGAGAGCTGAAGCTGGGGTTTAATTAGCTTTGTTTTCAGAGATTCCTAGAATGGTTTGGGGTGGAAGGGGCATTGAAGATCATCCAGTGGGCAGAGACACCTACCAGAACAGGCTGCTCAAGGCCTCGTTCAATCTGGCCTTGAATGCTTTCAGGGAGGAGATAATCCACAATCTCCCTGGGCAGCCTGTTCCAGAGTCTCACCACCCTCGTACTGAAGAACTTCTTCCTAATATCCAGTCTAAACCTACTCTCACTCACCTTAAAACCATTCCCTCTTGTCCTGTCCCTAGACACTCTTATGAAGGCTGCAGCCTTCCTGTGGGATCTCTTCAGGTATTAGAAGGCAGCTCTAAGGTCCCCCCAGAGACTTCTCTAGGCTGAACAACCCCAGCTCCCTCAGCCTATTCTCATAGCCAAGATGATTTAGCCCTTGGATCATGTTTGTCGTCCTCCTCTGGACTCACTGCAACAGCTCTGTGTCCTTCTTATGATGGGAACACCAGAATTGGATGCAGTATTTGAGGTGGGGTCCCACCAGAGCAGAGTAAGGAGGAAGAATCACCTTTCTTGATCTTCTGGCCACCATCCTCTTGATGCAGCCTAGGATATGATCATCAGAGCTAACTTAGGCTATCAGCAGTGCTCAAACACCTCCCATTGCTGGCAGACCTCTGCTTCTCTAGCCTCGGTGCCAGGCTGGGCAGTGAGAAGTCCCACCAAAAGCATGGTCCCTCCTCACTCTTCCTCACAGGAGCTGTTCTCCTGGGCTTGGTGCTGTGAGGGCAGAGACTCCTTTCCTCTGCCACATCAGCTTTTCTTTGTACCACCAAAAGCTGCATCTCAGCGTCAGCTGTTGAGACGTGCCCCGGGAAACAAGTCTGGGGTTTGTGACAGTGTCACATGTGAGAGGCTGGGATGAGAAGGGTGTCACTGCTGGTAGGACTCTAATGAGCAGTGCTTTCAGCCCAGTTGAGATGATGCTGTGATCAAACAGCTTCAGCTCTGCTCTACTTTAGACTCAGTGCAAGAGTTGGATTCTTAGGGAGCTTTTATTCCAGTTAACTGCAAGTGAAGTTATCCCTGATGGTTCTGCCCCAGAAAGCCTGGAGTTGTTCTTCACAGGAGCAGGTGAACTTGTGTCCATGGTGCAGTACAGCTGCTTATACTCTGGGCAGCAGCTCCTCGAGCTTTTCTCTGCCCCTGTAGAACTCTGGGGTCCCCAGCACAGGAGAGTCATGGACCTGTTGGAATAGGCCCAGAGGAAGCCATGAAGAGGTCTGGAAGCCCTCTGCTATTGGGAGAGGCTGTTTGCCTTGCAGAAGAGAAGGCTTAAAGGAGCTGATCAGAAAGCTGGGGAGGGAATTTATCAGGGGAGCGTGTGATGATGGAACAAGAGGTGATGATTTCAGATGGAAAGAGGAGAGATGTAGATATTGGTAGGAAGTTCTTAACTGGTACAGGTTGCCCATGGAGGCTGTGGATCCCCAGTCCATGGAGGTGCTCAAGGCCAAGTCGAATGGGACTCTGGGCAGCCCTCATAAATGTGGTGCTGAGGACATGATGTAGTGGCAGAGGCTTAGCAGCAGGGGTGACACTGTAAGCTCTAGGGGAGCAGCTGGACTCGATCTACCTCAGAGGTCTCTTCCAACCTCAACAACTCTATGAGCCTAGTTGCAGGTGTCCTTGCTGGCTGCAGGGTGCTTGCACTAGATGACCTTTGAAGGTCCCTTCCATGCCAGCCCAGTCTGTAATGTTGCTGTGTGTCTGTGCACCATGTGGTGTCAGTCCCAGCACTCTGCAGCCGCTCGCAAGCTGCCCAACAGGTGAGCCCAGCAGAAACCAGAGCAGAGAATGCTGTGGCAGGCAGTGCCCTCTGGACATCCTGGCTGGGCACATGGGGGCACAGGAAACAAACCCAGCACTGATGCTGGCCTTGGGGCAGCAGTTACTGGATTGGGGCAGTGCAGACATTCTGGCCAAGGTGAGGTGGGGGTTGTCCTCCTGCAGCCAGCCTCCCAAACCCCATCTGACCCCAGCGGCTGCTGTGAGCGGCAGCTGTGTCCTACCTTAACAGCCTGCCTGGGGACAGCACAGGCTTGTCTCGCACAATCACAGAGTGCTCGGGGTTGGAAGGGACCTCTGGACATGCAGTCCAACCCTCTGCCAGGGCAGGATCATGCAAGAACATGTCTTGAAAGCCTCCAGAGATGGAGCCTCCACTGCCTCTCTGGGCAGCCTGGGCCACCCTCAAAGAGCTTCCTCCTCGTGGTTAGATGGAACTCCTGTGTTCAGGTTTATACCCATTACCTTTTGTCCTGGCACTGGGCACCAGTGAGAAAAGTCTGGCCCCATCTTCCTGACCCTCACCCCTATCTGGAAGCATTGACAGATTCCCCCTTAGCCTCCTCTTCTCTAGGCTAAGCAGCCCTGGGTCTCTCAGCCTTTCCTCGTGAGAGCTGCTTTAGGACAGCATCACCAGGGCTCCATCTGTGCTGGCTGACCTGCACCATTGGCAAGCTCAGGTGGGAGCTAATGAAGTGCTAGAGGTCTCCCTGGTTGTGCCTGCAGAGTGACAAGCCTTTCTGACAGAAGCAGCCAGAGCACAGGGGACAAGGTGAGGTGTTTTCCTCCACCATCCCCAGGGCCTGCTGGGCTGGTGGATGAGTGTAACAGCTCTGCGCTCCTCCGTAAGGGTCCTGGCTGAAGCAAGCAGCACTTTGGCTCTCATTAGGAATGGTTTCTGGCCAGTGCAAACACATCTGTACCCCACACCAATAACCCAGGCTTCCTCAGGTGGCTTTGCAGTTGCTTTGCATGGTGTTTGGTTCACACAACTACAGAATGTATGAAGGAGATAGAATATATCTCCCTCAGCCTTCTCTTCTCTAAGCTAAGTGTCTAAGTGTCTCTGCTCTCGTATGGGTGGAGGGGTGCTGGACTAGATGACCTTTAAAGGTCCCTTCCAACCTGATGCATTCTGTGGGTGCACCAGGGCAGATGAGGGACACTGAAATGAGAAGATGAGATGGAGAGGCAGTTAGCAGCTGGAAATAATGGTTGTTTTTTAGTAGACAACAGTAGAAGGGAATTCCCAGTGTGGAGGGTGTGGGATTTGTTCCAGAGGTTTGGGTCTGTTGTGGATTTGGGATCTGCCATCAGCCTGTTCTTGACCCAGATAGAATCTTTTCATCAGCTTGTAAAGAAGGGTGAAGATGAAGGCAGATGTCTAGAAGGAGGTTAGTGATGGGATTCTGAAGGCTGGATTAGGTCTGTAATAATAATAATGATTAATAGAATGGTGGGGGTTGGAAGCAACCTCTGAAGATCATCGACTTTGACTCCCCTGCCAAAGCAGCATCACCCAGCACATGTGGCACAGGAACACCTCCAGGGGCGTTTGTAATCTTTCCAAAGGAGGAGGTTCCACAGCCTCTCTGGGCAGCTTGCTCCAGGGCCCCAGCACCCTCACTGTAAACAAGTTTCTCCTCATGCTGGCATGGAACTTGCTGGGTTCCAGCATACACCCATTGCTCCCTGTCCTGTCACTGGGCACCACCAAATAGAGCCTGACACCCTCCCCTCAGATATTTATAGACATTGATAAGTTCCCCTCTCAGCCTTCTCAAGACTAAACACTCCCAGGGCTCTCATTCTTTCTGCATAGGAGAGATGATGTTCATCTGCCGTAATCGTCCTTGTAGCTTCTATTGGACTCTCTCCAGTAGATCACTGCTTCTCTTGAACTGATTCCTGGTGGAGCTGCAAAGATTCACTCTCACTCATCCAGTGCCTTCCTGGTTTTACACAACAGCATAGCTGCTTCCCTGTAGTGTGTTGGAACTCCTGAGTTCCACAGGGGCTCCTTATAGCCCTGGCTGGGACTACACCTCTAATTCCTGTCATTGTCCACCAGCACTTTCTGGCAAGCGGTTAATGCTCACTACAGGTTCCTGGCAGTGATCTCCTGCTGTGTTTCCATTGTTCCCACCCATGCAATCTGCTGGGTGGATGAGAACAGGCAGAACAGATCGGGCTGAGGTGCTGGAGCCCAAACGTGCTGCTCCTGCTTTTGCCAGGGATGGGAAGGAGAGGGGTGAATTCCAGTGCTATCTGGAGCCTTCCCCTGAGAGAAAAATGAGTTTCAGGCTTAGGAGGACTGCTGATGAGATTCCTCATTGCTCCTTGTTCCCTCTCTCCATCCAATACCTCATCTTTTCCCTCCACATCGCTTTACCTCGTCCCTAATTACAAATCTCCGTCCTAGTCTCCTTCCTGATCTGCCGTTATAGTGAGGTGGGGGCCAGTCTCTTCTCACAAGGAACAAGCAGTAGGACAAGAGAAAATGGTCTCAAGTTGCACCAGAGGAGGTTTAAGTTAGACATGAGGAACAATTTCTTCCTGCCCAAGGTTTGTGAAGGCCTGGTCGATGCTGCCCAGGGCAGTGGTGGAGTCCCCATCCCTGGAGGGATTTCAAAGCTGTGGAGATGTGCTGAGGGGGACATGGTTTGGTGGTGACCTGGCAATGCTGGGGTAACAGCTGGACTTGATGGTCTCAAAGGTCTCTTCTAACTAAAACAATTCTGATTCTATGCTCTTTTCAGTTCACTTTTCAGTTCATCTTCCAGTTTTAAAGCATTTCATTCTGAGTCCTTTCTCTCCTCTTTCTCCGCTCTTCTCAGGAGGCTCACTGTTTCTTTGGAAGGTTTTGAAGGTCTCTGTTTGTAGTGATGTCTATGCTTCCCTCACAGCTTCCCTCAGTAGCTCTCTGCTCTGTCCCATCCTGGCACTCTAAATCTCCTAATCCTGACATCTGTTAATCCCACTGTGATTTCTTCTCATCCTCAGACTTCCACAACCATTTTCCCTGTGGCTGTGACCTGTGCTCCCCTCAACCCTGGTACAGGCTGGCCACCCTCCCTGTCTGTTCCTGCCTCATGGTTTGCAAGGATGTTCAGCTGTTCAAGAAATATGTGGACATGGCAGTTGGGGACACGGTTTAATGGCCATTGTGGTCTTAGGTTGATGGTTGGATTTGATCATCTTGGAGTTCTCTTCCAAATGAAATGATTCTATGGTTCTAAGGTCTGCAAGGATGGTCTGTCCTTCCTGGTTGGAACCCATCTATGTGGTGGCTTTCAAGTCTCAGCTGTGCCTCTCCTTAATGTGGGATGAAACTCATGGTGTTTTGTGGCAGCAGACCTGTGGTTTCTGTGGTCATGTCTTCACATTTCTATATCAGATCCTGTGGTACTTGCCTCCAAAGCCACTGCACAGATGTCATGGGTAGAGAAATGCTCTTCATTGTGTCAACATGCAGAAATACATTGGCAAATACATTGCAGAAATACATCAGAGACCTTACTGGATCCAGGGAGATGTTATGATGGCCTTTCAGTACCTGAAAGGGGCTCCAAGCAAGCTGGGAAGGGCTAGTAGAGATGGAACAAGGGGCAATGGCTTTGTGCTGGAAGAGAGGAGATGTAGACTGGAGAATAGGAAGAAACTCTTTACAGTGAAGGTAGTGAGACACTGGAACAGGTTGCCCAGGGAGGTAGATAGCCCCTCCTTGGAGGTGTTCAAGGCCAAGTTGGATGATGCCTTGAGCAATCTGGTCTAGTGACAGGTGTCCCTGCCCATGGCAGGGGGATTGGAACTGGATTGTCTTCAAGGTCCCTTCCAACCCAAACCATTCTATGATTAATACAATACCAGGTCCAGACGGTGAAACATTACTGGGTGTCCACTGTGTATCTGAGGTTTTATGGTAGTTATATCTCCCCATGCTTTTACATGACTTGTAAATAAGTGGTTTTCCACCTAAAGATGGATGAGGAGAAACTTGTTTGGTGTGAGGGTGCTGCAGCTCTGGAGCAGGCTGCCCACAGAGGTTGTGGAGTCTCCTTCTCTGGAGAGATTCCAGACCCACCTGTCCGTTGCGATCCTGCTGTGGGTGCCCCTGCTTTAGCTGAGGAGCTAGACTGGGTCTTCTCCAGATGTCCCTTCCAACTCTGGGATTCTGTGTGAGATGCAGAATAAGCACCAAAAATAATGACAAAGTCAGTAATTTTAAGGCAGGCTTACTCGCAATTTTTGCAGAGAAACATTTTCTGCCTTCGCTTTGTTCTGCTGGCAAACAGGAACTGTGCACTCAGGCTGCTTTGTCCTCTTGGACATTTGTAATTAAGTGAAATCCTAATTACAGAGATGCCAGGGCAGCACCTGGAACTCTCTTGTGGAGTGGGCTGGGCTGGGCTGCGTGAGGTTTGGTGAGGTCCAACGGGCACATGAGACCCTGATCCATCCTTCTTGGCAGACGTTACTGGGGATGGAGAACAAAACCATTCCAAACTGAGCAGATCCAGGGCACAGTATTGGTCTGTTTGTGGTTCAAAGTTTGTCACTTGGTGCTGGGGAGCATGAGGAGGTGGCATGTCTCTCCTGCTGAGCACCAGCATCTGGTGTCCAGCAGTTCCACTCACAGGAAGGTGCTGTATTGATACATCTTCTGCTATTCCAGCCGATGGCAGACATCAGGTTAAGCAGCCACATGCAGTCTTTCAATATATGGCTCTGTGGATGCTGTCACCACCATGAATTTGGGTTCTTTGACAGTGGTATGATCTATACAGCACCAGGGTTGTTGGCACCAAACGGGAGATATCTCTCTCAAAGGGGGAAGAGGGTCTTTGTGGAGGAGATTGCAGGGCTAGTTGACAGGGCTTTAAATAGGATGTGAAGGGGGAGGGGGATAAAGTCATCAGGCTTCCATGTGGCAAGCTGTGAGAGGACAGACCAGTTTGGGAGCAAGGGGGGCTAGTTAGAGCTCTCAACTTACTGCCCAGAAACATGCTGGGGACAAAATAATGCAGTTGAAGTCTTGCAGAGATGAGCCAGATCCTCTTCAGGTAGTAGCTGCCAACAGGAAAACATCACATGGTAGTGATGACATGAGGGATGGAGATAGGTTGATAGTTACAGAGGTGCCTGAGCATGGACAGGTGGGATCTGACCCTAGGGCTGAAATAAAGACTGAGAAGAGAGTGCCCAAAGAACAGGGTAAGGGAAAATCAGTATCAGTAAGTCAGCTCCAACAGAGGCACAACTGAAATGCCTCTACACTAATGCAAGGAGCATGGGGAACAAACAGGAAGAACTGCAAATCTGTGCAAGTCTGCAGGGCTATGATGGCATCACTGAGACATGGTGGGATGGAGCTCACGATTGGAGCTTGGGGATAGATGGTCATAGACTCTTCAGGAGGGACAGGTGGGAGAAGGGGAGGAGGTGTTGCCCTCTACATCAATGATAAACTTGAGTCCATGGAGCTTCACCTGGGGATGTGCAATGCGAAACCAGAGAGCTTATGGGTAAAGGTTGAAGGGAAGGCAGGGAAAGGTGACATCATAGGAGGAGTCTGCTACAGACCTGATCAGAAAGGCGAAGCCCTCCTGGGCAGCCTGTTCCAGTGCTCTGTCACCCTCACAGGGGAAAAAAGTCCTCCTCATGTTTACATGGAACTTCCTATGCCTCAGCTTCCACCCATTGCCCCTTGTCCTGTCATTAGGCATCACCCAGCAGAGCCTGGCTCCAGCCTCTTGGCACTCACCCTCTATATATTTGATAAGGTCACCTCTCAGTCTCCTCTTCTCTGAGCATCACAGACCCAGCTCCCTCAGGCTCTCCTTGAAACAGAAATGTTCCATTCCCTTAATCATCTTTGTGACTCTGTGCTGGACTCTCTCAAGCAGTTCTTTGTCCCTCTTGAACTGGAGGGCCCAGAAGTGGACACAGTACTCCAGATGTGGCCTCACCAGGGCAGAGTAGAGGGGCAGGAGTACCTCTCTTGACCTACTAGCCACAGCCCTTCTAATACACCCCAGAATGGCACTGGCCCTCCTTGCCATTAGAGCACATTGCTGGCTCATGGTCAACCTCCCATCAACTAGGACCCCTAGATCTTTTTCCCCTTCCCTGCCTTCCAACAGGTCAGTCCCTATCCTATACTGATGCCTGGGGTTGTTCCTTCCCAGGTGCAAGACTCTACACTTGCCCTTGTTGAATTTCATTCCATTTCTCCCTGCCCAGCCCTCCAGCCTGTCCAAGTCTCCCTGGCTGGCAGCACAACTCTCTGCTGTGGCAGCCACTCCACCCAGCTTGGTGTCATCAGCAAACTTGCTGACAGTGCACTCCGTGCCCTCATCCAGGTGATTGATGAATACATTGAACAGAACTGGTCCCAGTACTGACCCCTGTGGGACCACACTAGTTACAGGCTTCCAGCTGGACTCCATCCCATGGACCACAACTCTCTGGCTTCTTTCCTTCAACCAGTTCCCAATGCACCTCACTGCCTGATCACCCAGACAACACTGCCTCAGTTTAGCCAAAAGGATGCTGTGGGAGACAGTGTCAGATGCTTTACTGACATCAAGATAAACCACATCCACTGCTCTACCATCATCAATCCACCTGGTTATGTCCTCATAAAAGGCTAGCAGTTTGGTCAAACATGACTTCCCCTTGGTAAAACCATGCTCACCCAAAGCTTGTCACCTGCATCTGCCAGCAGCTGTCACTCAGGCTCCTGCCAGTCCCCCCAGATAAACAGCTCCTGGAGCAGTGTGTGAGAGAAAACCTTTTGGAATAGGTTGCCCAGAGAGGTGGTGGAGTCCCTGTCCCTGGAGGCATTCAAGAAATGTGTGGCCATGGCACTAGGGGACGTGGTGTAGTGGCTGTGGCGATGTTAGGTTGAACTCGATGCCCTTAGAGGTCTTTTCCAGCCCAAACAATTCTATAGTTCTATGATTCTCCTGTCAGCTCACAGAGAGTGGAGTCTCTGGAGCACTGGGAGATGTTGCAGTAGGTTCAGGGCTGCTATTTTAGGGACAATCACAGATTCTGTAGTGATCTGATGCCTTTTTTAGCAACCCAGCATGTTGCGTGCAGAAAGCAGCTCGCTGCTACTATGGTTGGCTCCTCACATGCTGGGGGTTGTGTTTCTCTAATGGGGTTGCTGGCTAATCCCTGAAGAACATCATGAAACTGAGCAAACCAGCCAGTGCCTGCTCATCCAACACCTCCTGCCCTTCTGACCTGCAGAACCATTTCATTTCTTAGAGGTGACACCTTTGCCTGGTCCAAGGGCCTGGTAAATATTCACAGCTAGATTTGCTTCCTGACTGCTGCCTCGAGCAGGCTCTCAAGATCAGCTGTAGCCATGGAGATGTGGGAATGACACTTTGGGGTTTGTTTTCTCGGAGGCACTGCCTTTTCCCACACGATTCCAAACATGGGAAGAAAGAGTTGTCGCAAGCTGCCCTCCTGGAGCGCTCGCCGCTCACGAGCACTTGCAGGGGCTTTGATTGCCACGTAAAGGATGTGCTTTGAAGGTGCTCACTCCAGCTGGGTGTCCTCTCCTTCAGCTTGGCTTAGGGACAGAAGTTTGCCTGCAGGTGGAAAAAGGATTGGATCTGCTGCTCCAGGTGCTTCAGCACTGCCTGTGCTGAGGGTGAGGTTTCAGTAAGCATCTTAGAGAGTCACAGAACTGTTTCAGTTAGAAGAGACCTCTAAGATCGTTGAGTCCAACCTGCACCCAACCCCTCCACAGCCATCAAACCATGTCCCTGAGTACCACGTCCACACTCTCTTTGAACACTTCTTCCTACAGACCTAATCCAGCCTTCAGAATCCCATCACTAACCTCCTTCTAGACATCTGCCTTCATCTTCACCCTTCTTTACAAGCTGATGAAAAGATTCTATCTGGGTCAAGAACAGGCTGATGGCAGATCCCAAATCCACAACAGACCCAAACCTCTGGAACAAATCCCACACCCTCCACACTGGGAATTCCCTTCTACTGTTGTCTACTAAAAAACAACCATTATTTCCAGCTGCTAACTGCCTCTCCATCTCATCTTCTCATTTCAGTGTCCCTCATCTGCCCTGGTGCACCCACAGAATGCATCAGGTTGGAAGGGACCTTTAAAGGTCATCTAGTCCAGCACCCCTCCACCCATATGAGAGCAGAGACACTTAGACACTTAGCTTAGAGAAGAGAAGGCTGAGGGAGATATATTCTATCTCCTTCATACATTCTGTAGTTGTGTGAACCAAACACCATGCAAAGCAACTGCAAAGCCACCTGAGGAAGCCTGGGTTATTGGTGTGGGGTACAGATGTGTTTGCATTGGCCAGAAACCATTCCTAATGAGAGCCAAAGTGCTGCTTGCTTCAGCCAGGACCCTTACGGAGGAGCGCAGAGCTGTTACACTCATCCACCAGCCCAGCAGGCCCTGGGGATGGTGGAGGAAAACACCTCACCTTGTCCCCTGTGCTCTGGCTGCTTCTGTCAGAAAGGCTTGTCACTCTGCAGGCACAACCAGGGAGACCTCTAGCACTTCATTAGCTCCCACCTGAGCTTGCCAATGGTGCAGGTCAGCCAGCACAGATGGAGCCCTGGTGATGCTGTCCTAAAGCAGCTCTCACGAGGAAAGGCTGAGAGACCCAGGGCTGCTTAGCCTAGAGAAGAGGAGGCTAAGGGGGAATCTGTCAATGCTTCCAGATAGGGGTGAGGGTCAGGAAGATGGGGCCAGACTTTTCTCACTGGTGCCCAGTGCCAGGACAAAAGGTAATGGGTATAAACCTGAACACAGGAGTTCCATCTAACCACGAGGAGGAAGCTCTTTGAGGGTGGCCCAGGCTGCCCAGAGAGGCAGTGGAGGCTCCATCTCTGGAGGCTTTCAAGACATGTTCTTGCATGATCCTGCCCTGGCAGAGGGTTGGACTGCATGTCCAGAGGTCCCTTCCAACCCCGAGCACTCTGTGATTGTGCGAGACAAGCCTGTGCTGTCCCCAGGCAGGCTGTTAAGGTAGGACACAGAGCTGCCGCTCACAGCAGCCGCTGGGGTCAGATGGGGTTTGGGAGGCTGGCTGCAGGAGGACAACCCCCACCTCGCCTTGGCCAGAATGTCTGCACTGCCCCAATCCAGTAACTGCTGCCCCAAGGCCAGCATCAGTGCTGGGTTTGTTTCCTGTGCCCCCATGTGCCCAGCCAGGATGTCCAGAGGGCACTGCCTGCCACAGCATTCTCTGCTCTGGTTTCTGCTGGGCTCACCTGTTGGGCAGCTTGCGAGCGGCTGCAGAGTGCTGGGACTGACACCACATGGTGCACAGACACACAGCAACATTACAGACTGGGCTGGCATGGAAGGGACCTTCAAAGGTCATCTAGTGCAAGCACCCTGCAGCCAGCAGGGACACCTGCAACTAGGCTCATAGAGCTGTTGAGGTTGGAAGAGACCTCTGAGGTAGATCATCGAGTCCAGCTGCTCCCTTAGAGCTCACAGTGTCCCTGCTGATCAGACCCTTTAAGCCTTCTCTTCTGCAAGGCAAACAGCCTCTCCCAATAGCAGAGGGCTTCCAGACCTCTTCATGGCTTCCTCTGGGCCTATTCCAACAGGTCCATGACTCTCCTGTGCTGGGGACCCCAGAGTTCTACAGGGGCAGAGAAAAGCTCGAGGAGCTGCTGCCCAGAGTATAAGCAGCTGTACTGCACCATGGACACAAGTTCACCTGCTCCTGTGAAGAACAACTCCAGGCTTTCTGGGGCAGAACCATCAGGGATAACTTCACTTGCAGTTAACTGGAATAAAAGCTCCCTAAGAATCCAACTCTTGCACTGAGTCTAAAGTAGAGCAGAGCTGAAGCTGTTTGATCACAGCATCATCTCATCTCATCTCATCGTATTCTATCGTCACACCTGGATGCATTCCTGTGTCACCTGCTTTAGGTGATCCTACCGTGGCAGGGAATTGGACTCAATGATCTCCAGAGGTCTCTTCTAACCCTTACCTTTCTGTGTTCTTCAACTAGATCAGGTTATTTAGGCTGCTGATTTGATTTGTCAGAGAACCTAACACCCCAGATGGAAACCACCTGGCCATGGAATGGGACTCACAATGTGCAGAGATAAAGCAATGGTTGGGAGTGGGATTCTGAGCCCCAGGTAGTCCTGGAGGTGTAGATGGTGCATCTGCCCTTCAGCATTGCTTATGGAATGGACTGGGAGTGTGGGGAGATATGTGGCTGTAGCTGGCCCAGACTCTGTTTTCAGTTTCATTTGGCAAAGTTTTCCCAGTTCTCCTGCAGCAAATGTCCCCCCCAGAAGTGACAATAACAATATATTGGACACAAGCCTAACAAAACAGAAGGGTGATAGGAACTCCAGGGGCATGTGTGGGCTTTTGATTCATCCTCAGAGATGGCAGATGTGCAGTTATTTGAGATCTGGGAGTGGGACTCGGAATATTTATGGTGAATTCTTTGCTCCCACTCTTCCTGTATGGTTTTGGTCCCCACTGTCAGTCAACACTGCTTCAGGGCTCTCCTCTGACCATCTCCTGCATCATTCACATCGCCCAGCCTGTGCTCAGCACTTGTCTTCACCCATCATTCTGGGGAGGAGATGCTGAAGTCCCCTTTCATGGGCAGGGTCTCAGGCTAGAATTGCCCAGAGCTGACAAGATTCAGACTGGACGTGAGGAGGAAGTTCTTCACCATGAGAGTGGTGAGAGCCTGGAATGCATTGCCCAGGCAGGTAATGGAGGGGTTTAAGGCCAGGCTGGATGAGGCTCTGGGCAGACTGGTCTAGGGTAGGGTGTCCCTGCCCATGGCAAGGGGGTTGGAACTAGATGATCCTTGTGGTCCCTTCCAACCCTGACTGATTCTATGATTCTACGACAGCTGGAGCTGAGCAGGGGGTAGCTCAGACCAGCACTGAGCTTCTCTTGCAGATGTCCAGCCACTTTGAGATTACACTGGGCTTGGAATGGGATAAATTTCAGTTTGAAGGGATCTGCAGTCATTGCCTTTGTCAACTGCCTGACCATGTCAGAGTCAACTGAAAACTGAAGGACATGCTCATAGAGCAGCCAGGGCTGACTGCGAACTGTGTGCACTGTGGGCTTTCTCTACAGCCATGGAGCTGATGAGGACAGGAAGGAAGCAAGGTGGAGAGAGGCATTTTGTATCATGGGAATCATGCTGGGTTCTTCACAGTGGCCTTTTATGTTGACTGTAGCCAGCAAGTCAAGGGAGGTTCTCCTCCCCCTCTACTTTGTCTTTTACTTTATCTGGAGTCCTGGGTCCAGTTCTGGGCTCCCCAGTTCAAGAGAGACAGGGAACTGGGAACTACTGGAGAGAGTCCAGGGAAGGCTACAAAGATGCTGAGGGGCCTGGAGCATCTCTGTGAGGAGGAAAGGCTGAGAGACCTGGGGCTGTTTAGCCTGCAGAAGAGCAGCCTGAGAAATCTTCTCAATGCTCAGTAGGAGCTCAAGGACCTGTGAGAGCAAGAGGATGGGGCCAGACTCTTGTCAGTGGTGCCCAGTGACAGGACAAGGGGCAACAGGCACAAACTGGAGCCCTGGAGGTTCTATCTTAACAGGAGGAGAAACTTGTTTGTTGTGAGGCTGGAGCCCTGGAGCAGGCTGCCCAGAGAGGTTGTGTTGTCTCCTTCTCTGGAGAGCATCCAAACCCACCTGGATATTGTGATCCTGATCAGGCTGCTGTGTGTTGCCTCTGCTTTAGCATGGGGATTGGACTGGGTGATCTTCAAAGGTCCCTTCCAGCCCCAACAATGCTGGGATAGCATTTGTCATTGTCTCTGTGGGGCTCTGCAGCTGCAGGACACTAGGAGTTCTCTCACTCAGTAGTGAGTAGGAGCAGATGAGGCTGATGTCCAGTTGGACTGGATGATCTCCAAAGGTCCCTTCCAGCCCCCACCATGCTGGGATGCTGGGATAGCATTTGTCAGTGTCTCTGTGGGGCTCTGCAGCTGCAGGACACTAGGAGTTCTCTCACTCAGTAGTGAGTAGGAGCAGATGAGGCTGATGTCCAGTCAGGTCACAGCAAGAGTTCAGTAGAAATGGTTTGGTTTGCAGCTGAGAGAAAACCAGCTGCTGTTCTGTGTCTTCTCCAAGAGGTGGTGGCTTTTAATAAAAGCTTGGCCAAGGCTCTTTAGTTGTCTCCTTGTCTCCTTTTTAAAGATCAGCTGTTTGCAGTAAAGCATTTACAAATTAAAATTCTTTTTTCTTTACCTTGTAGTGAACTTTGACCACTTCCAGATCCTGCGGGCGATTGGGAAGGGCAGCTTTGGCAAGGTAGGCTTGACTTTGCTCCTGTGCTTTGTGGGGTGCCTGCTGCTGTCTCCTCGTGGGTTGTTGGAACCATCACAGTGCTGGAATTGGCTGGGTTTTGTTGTCAGATGATGGCTGCTAGGTAAAGGCAGGAAAAATATGCTCAGGAAAAGACCATTTGGCATCGCTGGAGTTCTTGGTGTCCTGGTGGAACAGGCGCGTTTGAAAGCGGCAGCAAAACTGTGACCATCTCCTGGCAAAGCTTCACTGGGTTTGCTCCTGCCTGAGGGGGTTATTGGGCTGTGAGGGGGGACAGTGAATCAGAACTTTGTGAGGTCCAATAAGGCCAAGTGCAAAGTCCTGCCTGTCTAGGCAGCCCTCGAGTCAGTACAGGCTGGGGAATGACACTGAGAGCAGCCCTGCAGAAAAGGCCTGGGGATACTGGTGGATGAGAAGCTGGACATGAGCCAGCAATGGGCACTTGCAGCCCAGCAGGCAAGTGGCATTCTGGGTTGCATCAAAAGAAGCATGGCTAGCATGTGTAGAGAGCTGATTCTGTTATTCTGCTGTGATGAAATCTTGCCTGGAGTGTTGTGTGCAGCTCTGGGGCCCCAGCACAAGAAGGACATGAATCTGCTGGAGTGGGTCCAGAGGAGGGCACAGAGGGCTGGAGCACTTCTGCTTTGAGGACAGGCTGAGAGAACTGGGAGTGTGCAGCCTGGAGAAGAGGAGGCTCCAGAGAGCAGCATTACAATATCTGAAGGAGACCTACAGGAAGGCTTTGGAGGGACTGTTTAAAAGGACCTGTAGTGGTAGGGTGAGGGGCAGTGGTTTGAAACTGGAGCAGAGCAGATTCGGGTTGGACATTAGGAGGAAGTTCTTGACAATGAGAGTGGTGAAACAGTGCAAGAGGTTGCCCAGGGATGTGGTTGAGACTTCATCCCTGGTGACCTTCAAGATCAAACTTGATGTGGCCCTGTGCAGCCTGCTCTGGTTGGAAGTGTCCCTGCTGACTGGACACAACAACCTGTGAGGGCCCTTCCAACCTGATGCAATCTGTGAGTCCGTGAAAGGTCTTGGATGTTCTGGGTGTCTGCGCTGCATGGCATGGCCAGGAGGATTCTCTGAAGCCCTGGGTTGTTTTCCCACTCAGAAATGAGTTTTGCTGAAAGCTTTTGTTGTTTATTTTTATCGAGTGTTTTTTTGCCAAGCGTGTGGGAGAAGATGGGAGGTGATGATCAAAGAGTTGGAGAGCTCTGGAAGTCAGTTGCTGCTTGATTTCCTGGGTTTATTCCTTTGGCATTCCCTTGCCACTGGCTCTCACTCCATCTCTGTGTAGATAACTATTTGCTGCTTTTGCCAGGGCATGTCCTACCACTGATCTGCACTGCAGGGGACCTCACTGCCTTGCTGTTCTGCTGTAGTCGCTGGGTCATAGAGTTACAGAGTAGGGGTTGAGAGGAGATCAAGTCCAAACCCCCTGCCAAAGCAGGACCACTGGGCAGGCCACACAGCAGTGCATCCAGATGGGTCTTGGAAGTCTCTGGAGAAGCAGACAAGGTCACCTGCATTTTACACTTCATTCCCCCTCCACACTGGCCAGATTCACTTGGACAGGGTGCTGGGCTTTAGCCAGGAAAGGTTCACTTTGAGGTCCCCCTTCCAACCTGATGTTCTATGATGCTATGATACTGTGCCCCAGCAGTAGTTGTGCCCCTCCAACCTTCTACCCAGCATCTCCATGACTACTAAACCATGTCCCAGAGTGCCACATCTACATATTTTTTAAGATCTTCAGGGGTGGTGACTCCACCACCTCCCTGGACAGCCTGTTCCGTTGCCTCATCACTCTTGCAGCAAAGAAATTCTTCGCAGTACCTAACCTGAACCTCCCCTGGTGCAGCTTGAGGCCGTTTCCTCTTGTCATGTCATTAGTTACTTGGGAGAAAAGGCCAACACTGGCCTCACTCCAACCTTCTTTCAGGAGAACAGGAACTCTCAGAGCCTTGTGACTTTTGATTATCATCAGAGACCCAAATCCAACTCAAAATCTTACTAAAACCCATCAGCTGATGTGTTTGTGAGCTCACATGAGAAGACTCATACTTCTGAATGTGAACTGCCCAAAGATAAGAGCTCCAATTCTGCTGAGCACCACCACATGCTGCTGGAAATTAATTTAGCTCAGAACTCAAAAAGGAGAATTAAATATTCTGGTCCCAGGGCAGGGCCCTTTTGGCTTTGAGGAGAGCTGCTCCTCATGGCTTCCTCCTCCGTGGATGTGAAAGGAAGGTTAAGTCTGGCACGCAGCAGTCTATCAGGCGTCAGAACTGGAGATAGACTTCAACAAAAGGCTGAGATGATTCATCTGCCAACTTTGGGGATCATTTTGTCAATATGCTGCATTTCCTTGGGATGCTGAGAAGAGCTTTTTACATTTGCAAAGTCATCTACAACTCGTGGTGTACAGACACTGTGCAACCACCACCCTGGAAACTTGGCTGAACGTTATAAGTACTTCAGTGACTTTGGTTGATTTCAGCTCTTCCTGCACACCTTATCAAGGGGTTTAGGACCCAGCAGCTTGTCCATCTCAAGTGGGCCCTCAGTGTTCACTGAGTGACCTGTGCAATCTGTGATGATGTGAGTTCTTGTAGTGGTGGAGCCCAGAAGGAGCAACCTGTGGGGCAGCTGGACTCTTTCCAGTTGTTCCCTGTCTGTCTTGAACTGAGGAGCCCCAAACTGGATCCAAGACTCCAGGTGTGGCCTCACTAGGGTGAAGTAGAGGGGGAGGAGAATGCCCCTTGACCTCCTGGCCACACTCTTCTTGATACCCCCAGGAAACCATTGATGTTGTTGTCCACGAGGACGCATTGCTGGTGCAATGGGAACTTGTTGTCCAGGTCCTTCTCTGTAGAGCTGCTTCCCAGCAGGTCACCCCTAACCTGTACTGGTGTGAGGAGTTGTTCCTTCTCAGGGCAGGAACATGACAATCTCAGAAGACGTTGGTTGCACTGCAGGTATCTTGACTTAGTCTGGTTGATTGGACAGGGCTGGGTGCTAGGTTGGACTGGATGATCTTGGAGGTCTCTTCCAACCTGGTTGATTCTATGATTCTATGTTCTCCACTCTTAAAATGTGACCTCTGCTGATCATCTGAACCAGGAGGCAGCTGAGAGAGCATTATCCTTGTATTCCTTATCCTACCTGCTCTTCCCTCTTCATTCTCCCTTGAGTCATCTGTCACCACTTTTTCCAAGGGCTGAAGAGGTGGACAGGCTTATGGGGATGCATCACTTCCACTCTCCTACTGTGGAGATATAAAAACATGTCTGAAGTCCTTCAGCAGGGATTTATGTTGGGAGGCCCAGAGGAAATTACCTCAATTGCACCAGGGGGGGGTTAAGTTGGATGTTAGAAGAAATTTTTTAACTGAAAGGGTTCTCAAAGCCTGGCCCAGGCTGCCCAAGAAGGTGGTTGAATCCCCACCCCTGGAGGTGTTTCAAAGAGGCAGAGATGTGGTGCTGAGGGACACAGTTTAGCCCCAACGTTGGTAGAGTTAGGGAATGGTTGGACTCCATGCTCTTAAAGGTCTCTTCCAACCAAACAATCCCATGACACTATGGCTTTGTCTGCTCCTGGAAAGGATGATTAAACCAGGGCCCGAGGTCTGGAGTCAGCAGTAGCAGGAAATGAAGTTTCCCAGAGAGAACAAACACTTCTTGGGGCAAGTGGAACCTGGGCAGGTAGCCCACAGGGGTTGGGAAGTGCTGCTGTCATTTTTCTTCTCTTATTTTTTCTTTCTTTTGAGTCATTTGTGAAGTTTTAATGAGATCTGCAACAATTCAGGGGATCTCAGATGGTTGTAAAGAGGTAGCTGGCTTGGAACGTGATTTGCTTTGCAGAAGTCCTTTAACTTTGTGGCTTTGTTGCTTTAATTCTTCACACAGCCTGAAGCTGGGACTAGAAAAGCTTTAATCCATCTTCTAAAGGTCAGAACTGCCCACGCAGGAGATATACCGTAAATAAAATTCCCTCAGAGTCTATTCTCAGCTGCATCCCTCTTTGATACCCACACAAGCTTGAGCCTTCCTCTTTTTTTTCCCCTCAGCTTTATAAATGTTGGATTTTTCTTCCCCCACAGAAAAGTTGGAAAGAGAATCCTTTGATAGGGGAACACCACAGACAGCTTTTGCCCTTGTGTTTCTCTTCGTTGTTCTGCAGCTGACTTGAGGGTTTGGCAGAGCTGCAGGCAGGGTCTCCAGACATGTCCCTGATAGAGGTTGGCCCCATCACTCGTTCACATGCTAGTGATGGCCTCAGCCCTGACATTGAGGAGGCATCAGGAGGACCTGCTCCGTCTTTAGGAGGTGACAGTATTCATAGACTCACAGAATGGTTTGGGTTGGAAGGGACCTTGAAAATCATCTGGTTCCAAGCCCCTTGATATGGGCAGGGGCACCTCCCACTAGACCACATGGCTCAGTGTGTTTGGTTTTTGAAAGGGCAGTGTGGTTAGCTGAGAGGGGACAGTCAAGTGAGGGGTGTCCGTGAGTCCTGGGGCACCAAGAGCCCAGATCCATCTCCTGGGAGTGAGCAGAAGTGGGTGCATGGGAAAGCACGGAGCACATGGACGGCAATCCTCCCTCTGATACAGCCTCCTGGCAGGAAGGTAGTGATATTTGCCTTTCTTGGCTGTTGCTGAGCCCTTGGTGTGTCACCAGTGAAAGCCAAGCCAGAGAGAAGGGCAAAGAGTGAAGAGCTGAAGTGATGCAGTGGCCCAGCACTGCCTCACTGGCCAGACCTCAGGGTGTGGAGCCAGCAGTAGTGACATTACAGAGCAAAAATTGTGAATCATAGAATCATAGAATCAACCAGGTTGGAAGAGACCTCCAAGATCATCCAGGCCAACCTAGCACCCAGCCCTGTCCAGTCAACCAGACCATGGCACTAAGTGCCTCATCCAGGCTTTGCTTGAACACCTCCAGGGACGGTGACTCCACCACCTCCCTGGGCAGCCCATTCCAATGGCAATCACTCTCTCTGCCAAGAACTTCCTCCTAACATCCAGCCTATGCTTCCCCTGGCACAACTTGAGACTGTGTCCCCTTGTTCTGTTGCTGGTTGTCTGGGAGAAGAGACCAACCCCCACCTGGCTACAGCCTCCCTTCAGGTAGTTGTAGACAGCAACAAGGTTCCCCCTGAGCCTCCAGGCTGCACACCCCCAGCTCCCTCAGCCTCTCCTCATAGGGTTTGTGTTCCAGGCCCCTCACCAGCCTTGCTGCCCTTCTCTGGACACCTTCCAGCACCTCAACATCTCTCTTGAATTGAGGGGCCCAGAACTGGACACAGCACTCAAGGTGTGGCCTGACCAGTGTTGAGTACAGAGGCAGAATAACCTCCCTTGTCCTACTGGCCACACTGTTCCTGATCCAGGCCAGGATGCTCAAGTGATGGAGTGAGCAGTGATGACTTCTGTAAAGAGGCTTGTGATACTGTGCAGCTCTGCTGGGGACATCTTTGGGGTTCCTGAAGCATCAGACCTCAGAAGAGAGTGGTACCTAGAAAGAGGTGCCAGCTTTGGTCATTGCTGTATATCCAGAGCCTTCTGACATTTGCATTGGGAGCTGCCTGGGGCTTCTTTCAGCCCCCGTCGTTCCTTGTGGATGAGTCACGCTGGTGTGGGACGGGAGGTGGGATGGGAGGTGGGACTGGTTCACACCAGCAGCCGGGAGGCTGTGGACAGGAAAGTGGCATAAGAGAGGGGAAGCACTTTTCCAACCCGACGCTGTCTGTGAGTCTGTCAGTTGCTGTGGCTTCACTGCTTGTCCAGCAGCTGTAGGCACCAGAGTAGATGTGGCAAAGGGAGCTGCAGGAGGAGGCTGGAGGCTGGCGAAGCCTCCCCGCAGAGCGGGGCTGTGGCGGAGGCGATCGATAGCCGCTGTGCGGCTGGCGGTGCGGGCGCATGTGCGCAGCAGCCCTGCGGGGCTCCTCTCAGTCTGGAAGCCGAAGCGATGTCCTGAGGTGAACCACAGGGCTGCTTCTGCCCCTCGATGCTGTGGAGCTGCCTGCACCTTGTGTCAGCAGAAATCTTCTCTCGCATGCATCACCGTGTTGGCAGCGAGGCTGAGGAGCTGCCTGCTGCTCCAGCTCTTCTGAGCAGCGAGGGGCTTTCAGCAGCAAATTCTAGCAGAGGATCCACACAGCACCGCCACCACCCACCCACCCGAGCTCCAGATGCTATCTCCTTCCTGGGGCTTTGATTAACAGGACCTTTTGTCCGTTGAATGGTGGGGGCCTCCCAGTCAAACACTGACAGAAGGCTCAACCTAATGATGCGGTGAGGAGATGAAGAGCTAAAGGTCATTGAGGGCAGGAGGAGATGTCACTGTCCACAGCTTCCTGAAAGAAGGTTGGAGCCAGGTGGGGTTGGTCTCTTCTTGCAAAGGACAAGTGATAGGATGAGAGGAAATGACCTCAAGTTGTACCAGGGGAGACTTGGGTTGGACATAGAACAGAACAGAATAGAACAGAATAGAATAGAATAGAATAGAGTAGAATAGAATAGAATAGAATAGAATAGAATAGAATAGAATAGAATAGAATAGAATAGAATAG
>WAAF01014693.1:169038-246093 GCA_013400475.1 Tricholaema leucomelas
GCCCCTCACCAGCTTTGTTGCCCTTCTCTGGACACCTTCCAGCACCTCAACATCTCTCTTGAATTGAGGAGCCCAGAACTGGACACAGCACTCAAGGTGTGGCCTGACCAGTGCTGAGTACAGGGGTAGAATAACCTCCTTCGTCCTACTGGCCACACTGTTCCTGATCCAGGCCAGGATGCCATTGGCTCTCTTGGCCACCTGGGCACACTGCTGGCTCCTGTTCAGCTCCTATCCACCAGTACCCCCAGGTTCCTTTCTTCCTGGCTGCTCTCCAGCCACTCTGTCCCCATCCTGTAGCGCTGCTTGAGGTTGTTGTGGCCAAAGTGCAGAACCCTGCCCTTAGAGAAAGGCTCCTTCTGCTGTGCTCAGCTACTCGAGTGCTGCACCTTGTCTGTGGTGGCCATGGTGTCTACCTGGCCTCCGTGGCAGACCAGACTGCTGGTCCCACAGTGGTGACATTAAACCAACTGTTTGTAAAGTGCAAAAAGCCAATCTTTGCTGCTGGTAGCCACATGTTCCTCAGTGGCTTCACTCTGCCCAGCCTTTGGATCTGGTTTGTGTTCCAACAAGGCATCGTCCAACACTCCCTCACAAGCTGCTTAATTGAACCAAGGGCTTGGGACGATGCAGGGTTTGGCAACAATAACATCCAAGCTTCACTGGACATCAGCATCATGTACAGGTCTTTAGAAGCTGCAGCTTATGAGTTCTGGATGTTCTGGTAGTGCTTATGGTGGGACAATCCAATTACAAACCACTTAGTGTCATAAATGATCAGGGATAACGTCCTCTGCTCGTGAAATTATGAGGATATCAGCATGATACAGCAGATGTTCCCCAAGCCATTCTGTAATAGATTACAGTGAGGGTGAGGAGACACTGAAACAGATGGCCCAGGGGTGTTGTGGATGCCTCCTCCCTGGAGGTGTTCAAGGACAGGTTGGATGGGGCCTTGAGTAACCTGCTCTAGTCAAAGGTGTCCTGCCTATGGCAGGGGGTTGGAACTTGATGCTTTTTAGTGTCCCTTTCAACCCAAAGCGTATTGTGATACTATGGTGTCAAGTGTGACTCCAGGAGCACCTATGGAATGCCTGTTTTGCCTCACTGGATTGAGACTGTCTGTGTGGTGCTCAGTGCTGCACTTCCTACTACATTATCCTGAACCATTTCTCAGTCTAACCCAAATGTCACACCAGCAGCTGAGGCTGCAGACACCTCCATGTACCATTGCCACTTCATTTCTATCTATGTCTTCAGAGTTAGGTCACTCTCTGCATCAGCCTCTCAGCACTTTTTCCTATGCCCCTGTGCACCTTGAGTCATGGTCCCTGTCCCATGCTGGTGACCACATCCCAAGTGGTCACTGAGAAGTGATGCATTAAGAGATGCTGCTTTACAGTTGCAGAAATTGACTCTGAGAAGTCAACCTGTGTTATCCTGCCCTGTGCAGCTGGGATCTACTTTGAAAGCCATGGTAGGTTGGTAGAGATGTGCATGTGTCCATGTGTCCATGCCAGCAGGATCACAATGCTTGTGATGGACATGAGCCTCTGCCTCACTTTTGTTGGATCACTGACCCCAAAGGGAGGAAGCACCAACACAGAATCATAGAAACACAGAATCATTTGTGTTGGAGAAGATCTTTATGATTCTATGAAGTTCTTGCCAGAGAGAGTGATTGGCATTGGAATGGGCTGCCCAGGGAGGTGGTGGAGTCACTGTCCCTGGGGGTGTTCAGGAAAAGCCTGGATGAGGCACTTAGTGCCATGGTCTGGTTGACTGGCTAGGGCTGGGTGCTAGGTTGGCCTGGATGATCTTGGAGGTCTCTTCCAACCTGGTTGATTCTATGATTCTATGATCATTAGGTCAAACTGGATCTTCAAGGTCCCTTCCAACCCATGCAACTCTATGAATCTATGAAAGATGAGATTGCCCACACATGTGGTGGAGGCCCCATCCCTGGAGACATTCAAGGCCAAACCTGATGAGGTCCTAAGCAACCTGGTGTAGTTAGATGTCCCTACTCACTGTGGGGGCATTGGACAAGATGGCCTTTGAGGGTCTCTTCCAACCCAATGCATTCTGTGATCCTGTGATTCTGTTAACGCAGCACTGCCAGGTCACCACTAAACCATGTCCCTCAGCACCACATCTCCTCAGTTTTGAAACCCCTCCAGGAATGGGACTCCACCACTGCCCTGGGCAGCTTGTTCCAGGCCTTGACAACCCTTTGGGGGAAGAAATGTTTCATCACATTCAACCTAAACTTCCCCCTGGGGCAACTTGAGGCCATTTCCTCTTGTCATGTAGCGTGTTTCTTAGGAGAAGAGACCAAGCCCCACCTGGCTCCAACTTCCTTCCAGGGACTTATTGGGGGTGTTTAAAGAAAGAGGACAAAAAGACAGGAGCAGTATTTATTAAACAGGCATGTTTTGTGTCTCTGCTTCTCACTCTCACCTCCATTTGGTTGCTATTTCTATCCAAACCTTACCAAGCATCCTTCTGTTCTGTTGTTCCCTCTCAGGGCTGTGGCAGGGTTGTTGTGCTGCTTTATTGCTGATGAGCTAAAAATGCCTTTTTCAAGTCCTTGCTAAAATTTCCTCTGCAGAAGGGGCAGTGTGGTGTGGAACATGTGTCTGTCCATGTTCCTCATGTGGTGCAGTAACACCAGACCACTCCTCAGAGCCTCCCTGCTGTCAGGTGCTGTTTAGCAAGGATAGAGTTCATAGGTGAAAAAATTCACAGAATGGTTTGGGTTGGAAGGGACCTGAAACATCATCCAGTTCCAATCCCCCTGCCATAGGCAGGGACACCTCCCACTAGCCCAGATTGCTCAAGGCATCATCCAACCTGGCCTTGAAAACACCTCTAGGGAGGGGGCATCCACAGCTTCCTTGGGCAACCTGTCCCAGTGTCTCACCACCTTCGCTGTGAAGAAATTCTTCCTAATCTCCAGTCTAGATCTGCCCTCTTCCAGCTCAAAGCCTTTGCCTCTCATCCTATCACAGCAAGCCCTTGTAAGAAGTCCCTTGCCAGCTTTCTTGTGGGCCCCCTTTCAGTGACTGACTGACCACCTCTCAGATGGTCAAGAAATGGTGCCCAGCCTATGCTTGTTGCAGAGGTCCATGCATTGTGCTGCACCCTGAGGCTCTCAGCTCTGCTCTGCCTTTTTTCCAACTCAAATGAGTTGGTTGGGTGGTTAGACTCAGTGATCTTGGAGGTTCTTTCCCAGCTGAAATGACTTTTATGATTCTGTGATTCAAATGCAAACCTAAAGGAGGATGCTTGCACGAGATGGGAAAACTAGGTTTAAGCTCTCTGCTGTTATCTGTTGGCTTCTCAGAGAGGCAGATCTGTGGGACTGTACTCCACCTGAAGACCCTTTCTCAGCAGCAATTCCTCTTCTGGGAGATGCATCCAGGACTGAGGCAGAATTTCATCATCAGGCTTGTTTGGGTTGGAAGGTACCTTTAAAGGTCATCTAGTCCCTGCTCACTGCAGGAACATCTTCAGTCAGACCACATTGCTCAGAGTCCTGTCCAGCTTGACCTAGAATGGTTCCACCTCTCCGAGCAGCCTGGGCCAGGGTCTCACCACCCTTCAGTGTAATTTAAGTCTTGGTCAAGCACTGCTGCTTGGTGGTAGCAAGGAGCTCCCCCTTCTTGATGCCTTGTGTCCTGAATCCAGCAAGCTGCAAAATGGATCTCCTTCCCATTGGTCACTGAGGGCTGCATGCTCTTGGTGGCCAGGCTGAGGTCACGGCGATGACTCAGCTCACTAAGTGCTGTCTGATGTTCATGGAGACATGCATGATGATGGGCCACTTGAGGGATGGTGAGTACCTCAGCAGCATTAATGAGTGGAAGCAAAAAACTCCACAGGTGCCTAATAGGAGAGCTGTGAGCAGATCCTCTTCTGCTGTTGAGGGCTTGAAGCTTGTGTCTTCACATTGGCAAGGTGATGGAATTAAGTACTGTTGGGTAGGCTTGACAGGAAGACTTGTGAAGAGTGCTGTGGCCTCTTGCAAACCTCCTGTCTGCTGCCAGCCCATCTTGTGTTCAGCTGGTGGGGTGGTTGCATTGTCAGAGGAAGGAACCCAAGCAAGAGGAGCAGGGGGTTTGCCTGTCTTGAAGCTGGATCACAGAAATGGACTCTACTTGAGATATGGCTTCACTATGACAGAGTAGAGAGGGAGCAGAACTTCCTTTGACCTGTCAGCCACACTCCTCTTTATGCACCCCAATTGTAGGCAGCAGTGAGGTCACCCCTGAGCCTCTTTTTCTCCAGGGCAGACAACCCCATCCCTCTCTGTAGAACTTCATCAGTGCACTGAAGCAAGCTTCTGCCTACAAGAAATGGGCTGCTTCAAGAGCAGTGTGGGCAGCAGGGCAAGGAAGGTGATTCTCCCCCTTTACTCTGCTCTCCTCAGACCCCACCTGCAGTACTGTGTGCAGTTCTGGAGCCCCCAACACAAGAAGGACATGGAACTGCTGGAGCGGGTCCAGAGGAGAGCCACAAAGATGATCAGAGGGCTGCAGCAGCTCTGCTGTGAGGACAGGCTGAGAGAGTTGGGGCTCTGCAGCCTGGAGAAGAGAAGGCTTCGAGGAGACCTTAGAGCGGCTTTGCAGTATCTGAAGGGAGCCTACAGGAAGGCTGGGGAGGGACTATTGACAAGGTCTGGTAATGTCAGGACGAGGGGGAATGGGTTTAAGCTGGAAGAGGGGAGATTTAGACTGGATGTTAGGAGGAAGTTCTTTACAGTGAGGGTGGTAAGACACTGGCACAGGTTGCCCAGGGAGGTTGTGGATGCTTCCTCCCTGGAGGCGTTTAAGGCCAGGCTGGATGAGGCCTTGAGCAACCTGCTCTAGTGGGAGGTGTCCCTGCCTATGGCAGGGGGTTGGAGCTGGATGATCCTTGAGGTCCCTTCCAACCTAAACCATTCTATGATTCTATAATTCTATGATTCCTCTGGAATCTTTTGCACCTTCCTCTTTAGCTGGAAGGTTCTCCCTATGTGATGTGCTTCTGCACAGGATGGACCCTCTGGGGCCTGGCAGTCACGTTGTGGCAGCAGCACAGACATTGGGCCATGCTGCTCTTGATGCCATTGCCCGGCAGCACCGTTTCAAGATGAGTGATGAGGCTTTGGAAACAGCACCGTGAGTGCTCTTGCCTTGGAGTCAGGAAGAGCTTCAGCATCCATTTACCATCAGAGATTAAATAAAGCCCTCCGTTCTTCATGGGAATAATGAGATTTCTCCCTGCTCCCAAGTTTTATCCAATCCAGAACTTAAAAACAAAACAAGACTTTGTCTCCTCTTTGACCTGCACCTAAAACATCACAGATTGCAAGCGTGGTCCTGAAGGAAGATGGCTCCAGAGCCAAGACTCAACTCTGCGTGGGTGTCAGATGTAGGAGGATGCACTGTCCATATTTTGTTCAGAAAAGACTTAACTGTAGTTGTGTAAGTGGTCAGGCATTGGAACAGGCTGCCCAGGAAGGTGGTGGAGTCACCATCCCTGGAGGTGTTCAAGAGACGTGTGGACATGGCACTTGGGGACATAGTTTAATGGCTGTGGTGGTGTTAGGTTCAGAGTTGGACTTGATGATCTTAGTGGTCTCTTCCAACCAAAACAAGTCTATGTTTCTACAATTCCATGTGCAGGGATCCAGAACCTAATGGAAACCCATGGAGTGCTGCTGGAAGAAGTGGTGGAGGCAGATTTGGATCCATCCAGTAGGCAGGAAGAGGTCAGGTCGCAGTGTCTTCAGGGATTTCAGCATTCTTTTAATGACACTAAAGACAGCAAAGCCCAGCAGAGATGTGAGCACATGACTAAAGCTTCATAGCACTGGAGAAGCCTACCAGCCTTCCTGCAGCTTCCTGCTTGTCCCCCACTTGGGGGCTAGAACCACAGCTCCTGTCCACTTGGAACCCTCCCCAGTGAAGCTGTGCTGCTTTGCATCCTTAAGGTCAGCAGACCCAGGCCATGCCACGTTGCAGACACGTGCTCAAGGCTGAGACCAAAGGATGATCCCAGATGCCTACATTTTGGGTTGTAAAATGTAGTAAAGACAGCTCCTGAGAAACCTGCCTGATACCTCTGAGCTAGCAGTGTGCCCAGGTGGCCAAGAGGGCTAATGGCGTCCTGGCCTGCATCAGGAGTGGTGTGGCCAGCGGGAGCAGGGAGGTCATTCTGCCCCTGTACTCTGCACTGGTTAGACCACACCTTGAGTACTGTGTTCAGTTCTGGGCCCCCCAGTTTANGTCTAGCCTTGAGCTCTGTGGTAACGGCTTGGACTTGATGATCTGTGAGGTCTCTTCCAACCTTGGTGACACTGTGATACTGTGATAGTCAGGTCTGTCAGATGGTGGAACTTCATAGCTGGTGTGCAAGAGGGCGAGGGTGGAGAACAAGGACAAGCAAAAGAAAATTGCTCATTTTTTTGCCACTTAGGTTTCTGTGCTGTCACTTCTTTTGTTTTCCCTCTTTTATTTGGATGAATGACTCTCAGGAGGCACAGAAGCCTGGAAGCTTTTTGGAGCTGCAAGTCAAATAATTACCCATATCCAAAACTCAATTAGAGAAATATCTGCTTTGTGTCTGGTGAGATGTTGCTTTCCCAGTGTGACATTAGCAGGAAGCCATTCATCTGAACCACCAATCCCTGCTTTAAATCTGAGGATTCAGAGCATGGAGACAACCTTCTGCATCCTCTTCTTGGGAATTCTTGTGGAACAGCTGGGAAATATTCCCAGACCAACATGGTACGGTTTGGAAGAGACTTCTGGAGATCATCCAGTGCAACCCCTCTGCTAAAGCAGGGGCACCCACAGCATCTTGCTCAGGATCATGATGGGCAGGTAGGGTTGGAATCTCTCCAGAGAAGACTTCACAACCTCTCTGGGCTGCCTGCTGTAGGGATCCAGCAGCCTCACACCAAACAATTTTCTCCTCCTAGATTCCAGTTTGTGGCCATTATTTGCCCATGTCCTGTCACTGGGCACCACTGAGCAGAGTCTGGTACCACTGAGCAGAGTCTGGCCCCATCCTCTTGCCCCCCACAGGTCCTTTTGCTCTTGCTGAGTATTGATCAGATCCCCTCTCAGGCTGCTCTTCTGCAGGCTCAACAGCCCCAGAGCCCTCAGCCTTTCCTCCTCACAGAAATGCTCCAGTCATCAGAAGTACTCCATGATTAGAGACCAAGTGGAAGAGTTTAGCTCCATTTCTGCAGCGTGCAGGAGCTGATCAGGATTGCTGCTCCTGAGATGGTTTCAGTGGGCTGGTCCTGTGCCATTTGTGTCACCAGCAAGACAGAATTGAGGTTCATTCTGTCCAGGTGCAGGCCTAGTTTGGGATGTGTTTTGAGCACACTCCCAGCTGTACCTGTGGGATGTATTTTACTTTCCTGGGCCATGTTTGTAGCTGATATCAGTCCATAAGCATCACCTGAGCTTCAAGGAGGTGTGAAGGTCTGTATGAAATAAGCACAGGCAGGGAAGCAATTTTCATCCTGTACCCTGCACTGGTGAGGCCACATCTCAAACCCTGGGTTCAGTTTTGGGCCCCTCACTCCAAGAAGGACATCAAGGGGCTGCTGTGGGTCCAGAGAAGAGCAACAAAAGCTGTTGAAGGGTCTGGAGAACAGATCTGGTGAGGAGCAGCTGAGGGAACTGGGGTTGTTTAGTCTGGAGAAACAGATGCTGAGGGGAGACCTTCTGGTTCTCTACAGTTCCCTGACAGGAGGCTAGAGCCAGGAGGGGGTTGGTTTCTTCTCCCAAGGAACAAGTGGTAGGAGGAGAGGAAATGGCCTCGAAGTGCCCAAGGGCCTTTAGGCTGGAGATTAGAAAAAACTTCTTGACTGAAAGGGTTCTCGAGCTGCCCAGGGAGGCGTTTGAATCCCCATCCCTGGAGATGTTTCAGAGAGGCAGAGATGTGGTGCTGGGGAACATGACTTAGCCCCAGCCTTGGCAGAGTTGAATAGTGATATACTTGATGATCTTGGAAGTCTTTTTCCATCCAGAATGGTTCTGTGAACCTGCTCTCAAGAGCTGAAGTGATCAGTGTGTGGCACAGCGAGGTGTGATCTTTAGCAGCATGTTTTGGATTGGGTCAGAAGAGGTTTTTGTCTCTGGTGTAAGCAACTGAGAAGAGGTTTTTTCATGGCAGTGCTGACATGACCCGAAAACACCAACAGGCTTGTGATGGCTGAAAGTTTTATCAGCTGCAGGGACAACCTGGCTGCAGTGAGGAGTGGTTCTGGATGAAAGATATTTTGATGACTGATGGTGTTCTGTCAAAGCAGCCCCTCAACTGTGCCTCAAGACAGCTTCTCAGCGTGGAAGAGGGAAGGTCTCAGTGCTCTGTGAAAAGTACCTCAAGGAGTGAGATGTGGTAAGGTGTTTGGAACAGAAATCAGCACCAGCACTTGAAGGTGTGAGGACAGATCTGTTGAGCTGTAACCTTGAGATGAGCATGGCTTCTGGGGGTGGCAGTTGTCCTGGTTCTGCTGGAGCAAAGCTAACTTACTGCAACCAATGGATTGCTCAGGGAGGCTGTGGGTGCCCTCTTCTTGGAGGTGTTCAAGTCCAGCATCATTAAGTTTGCAGATGACACCAAGCTAGGAGCAGGTGTGGATCTGTTGGAAGGTAGGAGAGCCCTGCAGAGAGACCTAGACAGGCTGGATGGGTGGGCAGAGGCCAATGGGATGAGATTGAACAAGGCCAAGTGCAGGGTTCTGCACTTTGGCCACAACAACCCCAAGCAGCGCTACAGGCTGGGGACAGAGTGGCTGGAGAGCAGCCAGGAGGAAAGGGACCTTGGGGTACTGGTGGATACTAGCTGAAGATGAGCCAGCAGTGTGCCCAGGTGGCCAAGAGAGCCAATGGCATCCTGGCCTGGATCAGGAACAGGGTGGCCAGTAGGAGGAGGGAGGTTATTCTGCCCCTGTACTCAGCACTGGTCAGGCCACACCTTGAGTGCTGTGTCCAGTTCTGGGCTACTCAATTCAGGAGAGATGTTGAGGTGCTGGAAGGTGTCCAGAGAAGGGTGACAAAGCTNTGATCTTGGAGGTCTCTTCCAACCTGGTTGATTCTATTCTATTTACTTTTTACCTGGGTAGAGAGGTTCTGGTTCTGACCTTTGCATCTGGAGGGTAGATGTTATTGAAATACTTTTTGTTTTTCTGAGAGATGAAGCTCCAAAGAGGTCCCAACAGACTGAAACCTTTAGCTGCTGAAAAGCTGCTGCAGTGCCAGAGTGTCGTGAGGCTTGGTAGCCATGCCCAAGTGCAGCCACAAAGGCGAGAGATTTGCCGTACGGGGTTGGTGTGGCTGCTGCTGTGCCCATCGGGAGCCCAAAGAGTGCAGAATCACAGACTGGTTTGGGTGGGAAGGAATCTCTAACACTCCTCCAGTCCAACCTCCTGCAGTCAGCAGGGACATCTGCAACCGCAGCAGGTTGTTCACAGCCCCAGACATACTTGATCTGCAATGGTACTAGGGCTGGGGCATCTCCCATCTCTCTGGGCAGCCTGGCTCAGGCTGTCAGCAGCCTCAGTGCCAAACATTTCTTTCTCTTCCCCAGTCTGAATCTCCCTCTGAGATCAAACCATCACCCCTTGTCCTGTCACAACGGGTCCAGCTCAGAAGTCTGTCCCCAGTGTTTTTCTCATCTCTTTTAAGCACTGTGAGGCCATCAGAAGTTTTCCCTGGAGCCTTCTCTTCTCCAGTCTGAACCCCAACTCTCTCAGCCTGGCCGCACAGCAGAGGGCTTCCAGCCCTCCCATTATTGCTGTGGCCTCCTCTGGCCCTGCTCCAACAGGTCCATGTCTCTGCTGTGCTGAGGACTCCAGAGCTGACCCTAGTACTGCAGGTGGGGTCTCAGCAGAGCAGAGGGGCAGAATCCTCCCCCTCCTCCTGCTGCCAATGCTGCTGAGAATCAGCACAGGGCATGGCTGGGTCTGGGCCGTGAGAGCACAGTGCCAGCTCATCTACAGCTTTGCACTCACCAGCACCTCAAAGTACTTCTCCTCAGGGATGCTCTCCAGCCCTTCATCCCCCAGCCCATGTTGATGCCAGGGTTTGCTCCAAGCCAGCTGCAGGACCTTGCACTAGACCTTGTTGCTCATGGTGTTAGGGTGAGGGACATGTTTTAATGGCCATGGTGGTGTTGGCTTGACAGGTGGACTTGATGATCTTAGAGGTCTTTTTCAGCCCAAACGATTTTGTGATTCTATGTCATTCACAGGCAGAACTTCTCAAGATGTGGGGTTACTTGCAGTGAACAGCAGAGTAGCAGCAGCAGGCACCTGCTTGCACCTAGTGTCCCCAGTCTGTGAGCACTGGCATGTCTCCTGGGCCATTTTGGAAGCAGGTAGGAGCAGGGATGTCAACATTACACCTGGAAGTGGCTGTCCTTTGCAGAATCACAGTAACATAGGTGAGCATCCAAAGGTAGGGAGGTTGCTGGAGAGACAATGAGAGGTGGAGGAGCACTGTCAGCATGGCCAGCAGCCACCAGGCTGTTTGTGGTCGTCAAGGTGGCATCGTTCAGAAGATGGCTGTGCTGCTTGGCGCTGGGACCAGCACTGCAGATGTCCCTATTCTTATGGAGGGGCCTTTGTGTGCTGGAGATAATAGCTGGGAGGAGCAGTGCCAGAGACACTGCTGTCAAACTGTTCCCACAGCAAAGCTCTGCTCCAACAAGCTGCCTCATTGAAACAATCCAGGTCCTTCCCTGCTCAAAGTGTGGTTTTATTCAGGGCCTGACACTGAGAGTAAGCTGTCCCTGGGGAGGACCTGTCATGGAGAGGTTGTGTGTAGCTTCACACCTACTCCCAGGTCTTTGCCACCAGCCATGGTGGCACAGCCTTCCTGGAGCGATCTTGGCTGTGGGGCTCTTAGCAGAGCTCTGGCCCAGGCTGCCCAGGGCAGTGGAGGAGTGCCCATCCCTGGAGGGCTTTCAAAGCTCTCTAGATGTGGTGTTGAGGGCCATGGTTTAGTGGTGACCCGGTAGTGCTAGGTTAATGGTTGGAGTTAATGCAGGACTCTTCCAACCAAGGTGATGCTGTGATTCCCTGAGCAGCCCTGAAGAGACAGTGAGGGGCTGCACAGGGTTCTGTGGTACCAGCTGCCTTAAACTTCCCCCAGTCTTTGAGCCAAGTTCTGGGTCAGCAACCACGGAGGGGGAGCACCTTGGGGGCAGCGGCATCTATGGGCAACGGTTTGAAGCTGGAGCAAGGTGGATTAAGGTTGGACATCAGGAGGAAGCTCTGCACAATGGGAGTGGTGAGACAGTGGAACAGATTGCCAGGGATGTGGTTGAGGCCCCATCCATGGAAGCATTCAAGATCAAACTTGATGGGGCTCTAGGCAGCCTGCTCTAGTTGGAGGTATCCCTGCTGACTGTAGTGGGGTTGGACCTTTGAGTGTCCCTTCCAACCTGATGGTTCATGTGCCCCATAAATCCCTGAGATCCTAATTCCAGCTCTGCAAAAGATACACCTTGGGGGCAGCTTCCAGCTCTGCTGCCTCGACTGTGCCTACAAACAAGAACTGACTGGTTTTGGCTGTAATTGGTGACCAAGCTAATATTATCTTTTTAATTAGGAGTGTTAGCAGCTGTTAATTAGCAGGCAGAGATCGTGCTTCAATTGCTGTTGGAGCCATCAGAATACAAAGGGATACAGAGATGGTTTCCAAATGAGGAGGTGATGAACACTGTGTCCTGTGCCACCATGATGCCATGGCCAGGCCAAGTCATTGCTGCTCTTCGTGGTGTTTGTTGGCAGAGTCCCCCCCAACTCTCTCTGAGGCTGTGGGAGTGGTTTCCCTCTAGCTGCTCAGACGTGATTCACATTAAACCCTCCCTCACCTGCTTTAACATCTCTGTTCATAGAGTCCTGGCATTGTTTGGGTTGGAAGAGACCTTTCAGTTCATGGAGTCCAACCATTCTCTAACTCTGCCAAGACTGGGGCTAAACCATGTCCCTTAGCACCATATCTCTGCCTCTTCAAAACACCTCCAGGGGCTGAGGATTCATCCACTTCCATGGGCAGCCTGTGCCGGGCTATGAGAACCCTTTCAGTGAAGAAGTTTCTGCTAAAGGCCAACCTAAACCTCCCTTGGTGCAAGTTGGATGGAGAAACTTGTTTGTTGTGAGGGTGCTGGAGCCCTGGAGCAAGGTGCCCAGAGAGGTTGTGGAGTCTCCTTCTCTGGAGAGATTCCAAACCCATCTGTCCGTTGTGATCCTGGGCAAGCTGCAGTGGGTGTCTCTGCTTTAGCAGGCAAGGGGTGGGACAGGATGACCTCCAGAGGTCCCTTCCAGTGTCATCATGCTGTGATTGTTGAACCTGGCTGTAGGGATGTGCATTAGATGTGAGAGTGGCTTCCTGCAAAGGACAGGGTAGTGGTACCTCAATTTCAGATGAGATCTGCATTTGCAGAAGGCAAAACTCATCTTGGTGCAGCCCAGATGGGACAATATCCAGCATCTATCAGCTCCACAGAGCCTGCCCAGAATGCCAACCACTTGCTTTTGTCTGAGGTCAGACAAATAGTGCTGCCTCTGGGTAATTAATGGGAGAAAAGTCAGGACAGGCTATTAAATGATTAGATGACCTCTCATCTGCGTGGGGTCCAGCTCCTGGCTTCTTTCAGTGTCAGCAAGAAAAAAAGTTATTGGATTTCTAAAGGAAAAAAAGGCAAAGCCTGGCCAGGACACAGCAAGTTGGACTCAAAGTCCTGCACAGCAGCAAAAATTTAGATGATTGGGGAAAGCTCATCCTAGAGGAACAAGAAAAGCTTCCAGAAAGGCCATAATGTCTGCACACCAAACCACCCACATCCCAGCTCTCCACTCCCTTGCCAGCACAGACCATGGCTGGGTGGAAAATTGAAACAACTCTTGTAAGAAGCAGCTCAGTGAGTGATGAGGGCAGTAAGAAGCCAAAGACCTTCTAGCAGCCTTCCAGTACCTGAAGGGGACTGCAGAAGAGCTGGCCAGAGGCTTTTGACAAGGGCTTGTAGTGATAGGACAAGAGGCAATGGTTTTGAGATGAAAGAGGGGGGAGTTAGGCTGGAGATGAGGAGAAAATTCTTTACAGTGAGGTTGGTGAGGCACTGGAACAGGTTGCCCAGGGAGGATGTGGATGCCCCTTCCCTGCAGGCATTCAAGGCCAGATTGGATGAGGCCTTGATCAGCATACTTTAGTGAGAGGTGTCCCTGCCCATGGTAGGTGGGTTGGAACTGGGTAGTCTTTCAGGTCCCTTCCAACCCAAACCATTCTATGAATCTATGAGTGACTCCCAGCAGGTTATGGTCTTTGCTTCTGCTCTTGGTGCTTGGTCCATGGTGTGACAGAGAACACTTTGATCCTACAGAATATGGTTTAGCCTGAGACTGTATCCTAAAAGCAGGTTTGTTTGAGAGACTAAATGGTGCCATTTGATGAGAGCTGGAAGACAGAGTTACCCAAACCACTCCAACAGCCACTGGTATCTCCTAAGTAGTGCTGCAGGTAAGGTCATATTCACTAGGTGAAATCTGATGTCACAGAAATCATTGACCACTCACACCAAGAAGGTGCTGGAGCAGGTCTAGAGAAGGGCAAGAGAGCTCACAAAGGGTCTGGAGTGAGGAACAGCTGAGGGAGCTGGGGTTGTACCAAACCAGCAAGGTTCATCCTCACAAGTTGCAGCCATGGTCTTCTAGTACAAGACAAACCAGTAAAAATAGAAATCCTCCAGATATGTTCTACTTGTTTAGACCCAGAAGTCATTTTGTCTGGTCGGGTTTGCCTTCTAAACTCTAAACTGTGGCCTGATATTTGACATCCTAAATGTTTTCTCTGGATTAGTTGGGAGCTGCTGAAAAAAACATCACCAAGGTGGCTGCTCCAGGAGAGTAGCTCAGAGCTGTGCCAACTCTTCTCACTCCAGAGGCTGCTGCTCCTTTGTTCTTCTCAAACTAAAGCTGGGCCCTTTGCCCCCCTCTTTGGTTACCAGATGCTATGGGAAAATCAGGAGAGCCTTGGGTGCTGTGTCATGTTTCCATATGGTGCCCATTCGCCCCATGGGAGTGTTGCTGGAGCTTGGCACAGCTCATCATGGCATGGAGGAGTCCTCCAGGTGCCCAGCTGCTGCTGGGGGGGTCCTTTTGGCTTCCTGCAGTTCTCACACTGGTGAGACCTTGGGCAAAGGGAAGCTGCAGGGACAGCTATGCAGCAGATGAAGTTGGGGACATTCTCTGGGCTGTGCTACATGACAGCAGGGTGGCCTCAGGGCAATAGGAAATGGCCTCTTGTTCTGCTGAAGGTTGGATGTGAGGAACAAGTTGTTCTTGTCAAGCCCTGGAAGAGCCTGCCCAGGGCAGCGGTGGAGTCTCCACGCCTGGAGGGGTTTCAAAGCTGTGGAGATGTGGTGCTGAGGGTCATGGCTTAGTGGTGACCTGGCAGTGATGGGTTAATGGCTGGACTCTGTGATTGTGAAGGGCTTTTCCAAAGAGAAGAACTGATTCTGGGGATCTGTGACAATCTTCTGGGTGCTGATGGAGGTGGGACAAAGTCAGGCTGACTCCTTCACTGCTTGTGCTGATGACAGTGATCTTTGTGTGCCAAGTGGAGAGGCAGCTGGGAAGGTTTCTGCTCATGCACTGTCTCTTAGTGCTGACTCTTACCTTAAGGGCAGGTGTTTCTAAACCAAGAGTTGGTTTTCCCAGCCTGCTACTGTTCTGATTCCACCCAGGCCACTGCTCCTCATTAGCCCCCCGAAATTAATGAGCTAGCTGGGGCTGTTGGGTGAAGACTGAGACTGCCCCAGATTCAGGTGAGAAGAAGCTGTCAGCTCTGGTGACAAAGCAGAAGTCCTCACTGCCTGGGGCTCCAGCAGGGAGGTGTAACTGGCAGAAGTTCAGCGATGGAAGCTCCAAATCCTTCATGCCTCTCTTGCAGCTGCATGCAACCCCCTTGACAGCAGCTGAGCACTGGAGGGCCTGGGGCTCTGCTGAATCTTTTACATGCCATGTCTTGAGCAGCATCTGGCCAGCTGATGCCTTCTGCTGCAAGGCTCTGCCAGCAGCACCCACAGGTTTTGTTCTGATGGCTGCATTTAGCTACTGAACATTTCCTTTGTGTGCAGAGCGAGGACAAAGTGGTGGCTTCTTTCTGCTCCTCACCTCTGCTTCCCATGGTAGAGCTGCATGGCAATGGGTGGAGATTCATTTCAAAGGTCACTCTGATTTGTTACCACGTGGAGGTTTGCTCCTTCCTCAGGAGCAGATGCACAAAAGCAGAAGCACAAAAAAAGAAGAGATAGGTAATGGAGCAATGGTGCCTCAGGAATGGACACACGGACACAAAACACAGCTCTGTAGCCAACAGGGCTCCTTACAGAGGCTCCCTGCCCATGGCAGAGGGACCTAAGTGGCCAAGCCTGGCTGGGGAGCACCAGTGTGGGTCCTGACCTTGATTCAACTTGGATTTGATCATAGAATGATAGAATTCCAGACTGGTTTGGGTTGGGAGAGACTTTTCAAGGTCATCCCATCCATACCCCCTGCAGTCAGCAGGGACATCTGCAACCAGAGCAGGTTGCTAACAGCCCCAGACAACCTGACCTGCAATGGTTCCAGACATGGGGCATCTCCCACCTCTCTTTGAGCAAACTGGGCCAGGCTCTCAGCACCCTCAGTGTCAAACATTTCTTCCTTCTCTTCAGTCTGAATCTCCCTCTTTGCGTTTCAAACCATCGCCCCTTGTCCTGTCACAACAGGCCCTGCTCAAAACTCTGTCCCCAGCTTTTTTCTTGTCCTCTTTAAGCACTGCAAGGCTTCCAGAAGGTATCTTGAAGCCTTCTTTTCTCCATTCTGAACAACCCCAACTCTGTCAGCCTGGCCTCACAGCAGAGAGCTTGCAGCTACTGTGACCTCCTCTGACCTCCAATCCAACAGGTTCATGTCTCTGCCATGCTGGGGATTCTAGAGCTGGCATCAGCACTGCAAATGGGGTCTATGAGGACAGCCTGAGAGAGTTGGGACTGCTCAACCTGGAGAAGAGGAGGCTCTGGGGAGACCTTGGAGCAGCATTTCAACATCTGCAGTGGACCTGCATGAAGGCTGAGGAGGGATTGTTTAGAAGGACCTGTGGTGCTAGGATGAGGGGCAGTGGTGTGAAACGAGCAGGGGAGATTTAAGTTGGACATTAGGAGGAAGTTCTGCACAGTGAGAGTGATGAAATACTGGAGCAGGCTGCCCAGGGACGTAGTTGAGGCCTCATCTCTGGAGACATTCAAGATCAGGCTTGAGGTGTCCCTGGGCAGCCTGCTCTAGTTGGAGGTTCCACTGCTGACTGCAGGGAGGGTTGGACAAGATGAGCTTTGAGGATCCTTTCCAACCCAATGTAGCCTGTGCATTCTGTATTCCACCCATGCCCACCTGGGTGTTCTTGTACAGTCAAAAGAGGACAGCCATGTTCCAGGTCCTGACCCTGGTCCCCAGGGAAGCTTGGGGACACAGCTTTCCTGTGCAGGGCAGTCCATGCTGGCTGCAGAGCACCAGGAGCTGTCAGCATTTCCCTGTTTATCACCTGAGGTTTCCATTTCCCCTGCAGAGCAGCACGACACAAACACCATCACCAGCAAATGCAGTGCCTGGTGAGACAGAGCAAGCCACAACCCAAAGTAATGATACAAATGTAGAGATTAATGAGCTTTGAACCATAGTGTGACATGAAGTGACTTGGGAAGGAGTGGTGCTCCCTGCCTGGGTGGCTGGCAGTTGAAGGGCTTGCTTTTAGAGGGTTTGCAGAGCAGGGACCGTGATTTAAAGAGGCATTTTTTGGTCTTTTCTGCTCAAAGAATTAAAGTATTTCAATGCACAACCAGTTGAGGCTGTCTGAGGCAGGGGGTGGATCCTGCTGGTGCTTTGCATGGCAGGAGGAAGCTCGTTAGTATCGTTAACCTTGCACAAAGCAGGAGGTTTACCTCATTATTTTTGTGTTCTGAACAGGCCCTGGCAGCTGCACCCAGGAGCTCTGCACTCCCACGGGCACTGGAGGGGATGTGCCAGCCTGGGTGGACAGGGTTGAGCCCCATAGCTCAGTGGCGTGGGTCACAGGCTGCCCTGCCTTGGTGGGGCTGAGGCAGAGCATCGCAGCATGGTAGGGTTGGAAGGTACCTCTGGGGATCATCCAGTCCAGCCCCCCCTGCAGGGGCACCTGCTGCAGCTTGCCCAGGATCACAGTGCCCAGCTGGGTTTGGAATCTCTCCAGAGGAGACTCCACAGCCTCTCTGGGCAGCCTGCTCCAGGGCTCCAGCAGCCTCACAACAAACAAGTTTCTCCTCCTGTTCAGATGGAACCTCCTGGGTTCCAGTTTGTGCCCAGTATTGGCCCTTGTCCTGTCACTGGGCATCATTGACAAGACTCCGGCCCCATCCTCTTGTGTCCCACAGGTTCTTTAGCTCTTGCTGAGCATCAGTGAGATCTCCTCTCAGGCTGCTCTTCTGCAGGCTCAACAGCCTCAGGTCTCCTCACAGAGATGCTCCTTTCCTCCTCACAGAGATGTTCCTGGCCCCTCAGAATCTTTGTAGCCTTCCCTGTACTCTCTCCAGAGTTTCTCTAGAGCTGGGGGGCCCAGAACTGGACCCAGGACTCCAGCCTTGGCCTCACTGTGGCAGCAGAGAGGTAGAGGAGATCATTTGCCTTCTTGGCTGTGAGGGCATGTTGATAGCTCACGGGAGGGAGCACCGCGTGTGGGCTACGTGTGAGCATCGGGCTTACTGGTGCCTTGGGGTCTGAGCTGGGGTCTGACAGCTCAACAACACACAGCTGAGCCCACTGCCCTGCCAGCCATGATCAGGCTCCACCAGTGGTGCCAGCCTCTGGGCAAAGCATAACTTCCAGCCAGGTTCAGCTGCCCCAGAAATAAGCCTCTGAGGTGAGGTCTGAGGTGCTCCTGGAGTTATTTCCATCGGTAAGTCTCCCTTCTTACCTGGCTGTAATGATGACTGCGAAAGAAATCTCCCTAATCTTGGTGCTCCTGGGTGCTCACTGGGGTGTTTTCAGCAGGTGACTGATAACCACCTGTTATTGTGTCACCTTCTTGCTGCAGCGTGTCCCTGACGCTGTTATCTACTCTGCCGTCAGCACCAGGAAGTGCTTAGCAATGATGGTATTTGAGGGGTGCAGCAGAGCCTGGTGGCTCTCAGCTCTCTGAGGTGTTTTGTGGCTGCCACAGAACCCCCCTCCACTCTGGAGATCACAGAATCCTTTGGTCTGGAAAAGACTCATTGAGTACAACACTTAACCAAGCACTGCCAGGTCACCATTAAACCATGTCCCTCAGCACCACTTCTCCATGGCTGTGAAACTCCTCCAGGGATGGCAACTCCACCACTGCCCTGGGCAGCCTCTTCCAGGTCTTGGCAAGAACTTGTTCCTCCTGTTCAACCTAAACCTCTCTTGGCACAACCTGAGGCCATTTTCTCTTGTCCTGAGGCCACCCTATTGTCGTGTACCAGACCCTGACCTCACTTGCTCACTGATGAGCTGCCCAAGGCCACCCCCAGGTCACCCTCCCTGTGAAGTCTCCATGGCCACCACACCTAATGACTTATTTCACCAAGGAGATGGGTCAGTGTGCTGCAGTCATGGACTTGGCTGTGATGAGAAGAGGACAGACCTAATTACAGCAGGAGCAGACACTCCATTAGCTCATTAAAGCCTAACTAATTAGCTCTTTTAAAAACAGCTAATTTGGTAATTAAGGTGCCATGAGGAGAGCTGAGGGAGGGACACCAGAGGTGGTGCTGGATGGGGACCTGTGCCAGCCCAGAGGGCATCATGCCTGTCGGCTCAGTGGGTGTCAAGTGCCAGGGTTGGGGGCCAGGTTCTCCCCGGGTCCAGGAGCTGCTGGTATGCAGGCCACATGTGCCAGGAGGGGATGGCTACCAGCTGCTGATGGGAAGTCAAATGTTTCATGGAGGGGACCCACCATGGCCTCCTGCTTGCTTGGCTGTGAGAGCAGGCTGCTGAGCCTGTGTGCTGGGGAGGGAGGGACCCAGTCAGTGCCAGAGAGCTCCCTCACAGGATCCCAGTCTGGCCCCATCCTCTTGCCCCCCACAGATCCTTTAGCTCTTGCTGAGCATTGATCAAATCCCCTCTCAGGCTGCTCTTCTGCAGGCTCAACAGCCCCCAGGCTCTCAGCCTTTCCTCCTCACAGAGATGTTCCAGGCCCCTCAGCATCTGTGAAGCCTCCTCTGGAGTCTCTCCAGTAGTTCCTGTCTCTCTTGAACTGGGGATCCGAGAACTGGACCCAGGACCCCTTCTTCTGTCTCCAGCTACCTGTGAGATGAGACCAGCTCTGTCCTCCCCACACTGTCCCTTCAGGCAGTTGTAGGGATGTTCTCCCTGGGGCTGGCCAGTACATGCTAGAGGAAGCTCTAGTGTGGCTGCACAGTGAAGGACAGCCTGGGTGGGCTGACTGTGCGCTGTGCTCGCAGCAGGGATGCTGAGATCCCCAGATCCCATGGCTCAGCCCGCTGTGTTTGGTGGTGAGATGGAAGTGCTGAGCCTGGGCCTGAGCCTGGTGGTGCAGCAAAGGAGGGCCTGGAACGTCTCACGAAATCTCTCTCATCCTCTCCCTCTTTTGTGGTGCTTCAGGTGTGCATTGTGCAGAAGAGGGACACTGAGAAGATGTATGCCATGAAGTACATGAACAAGCAGCAGTGCATCGAGCGGGATGAGGTCCGCAACGTCTTCAGGGAGCTGGAGATCCTGCAGGAGATTGAGCACGTCTTCCTGGTCAACCTCTGGTGAGCAGCATCTTTGCCTGTGCCTTCTGGTGCCCACAGAGCCACATTCTTTGGTCCTTCTGGGGGCACAGACATCCATGGGAGCATCTCAGTCAGCTACCATGGTGGAAGTCGCTGATAATAAGAAATGCATTCAGGAAACGTAGCTCAGAGGGTGCTGAAAGGTTGTGGCATCAGCGTTAGACCAGCTTAGCTTCTCTTGTTGTGTTTGCTGGGTGCCCCTCACACCATGTACCCATGGAATCCTTCTCTGCCATGCTGTGCTGGTCTGCAGCTTGACTGAGCTGTCTGGGGGCAGTAGGATGCTCTTGGTGACTGCCATTGAAGGAATCCATCTCATGTGCACAGAGATACTGAGAGCTGTGACGGCCCGCGGGGAATTAGGTAACGTCTGGGGCTAGTTTCTGTAGCAGACAGCAGCTTGACAACTCCAAACCTCAGCATTTTTAGAGGCAATTGTCTAGAAATGCTCCAAAATGCAGTGTTTTGCACCGAAGTTAATGCTGCTTTTTCCCAGCATTTCAGCAACTGCAGACATTTTCTTCCAAGAAGCAATGAAATCCTCGAGGAAGCTCTCTCTTAGTAAAAGCTTCCTCTTTCAGCTCCTGCTTTAGCATAAACCCATGTTTGGGCTGAGAGCAGACCCAGGTGATCCCATTTGAGGAGAGGCTGAGGGAGCTGGGGTTGTTTAGCCTGGAGAAGAGGAGGCTCAGGGGTGACCTCATTGCTGTCTACAACTACCTGAAGGGAGGCTGTAGCCAGGTGGGGGTTGGTCTCTTCTCCCAGACAACCAGCAACAGAACAAGGGGGACACAGCCTCAAGTTGTGCTAGGGGAGGTCTAGGCTGGATGTTAGGAGGAAGTTGTTGGCAGAGAGAGTGATTGGCATTGGAATGGGCTGCCCAGGGAGGTGGTGGAGTCACTGTCCCTGGGGGTGTTGAAGTAAAGCCTGGATGAGGCACTTAGTGCCATGGTCTAGCTGACTGGATAGGGCTGGGTGCTAGGTTGGACTGGATGATCTTGGAGGTCTCTTCCACCCTGGTTGATTTTGTGATTCTATGATTTGCTCTTACTTCATGAATCCCACCACCACAGATGGCACTGGAGCTTGTTTTGGGGCTGGCCTCCCTGCTGCCAAGCTCTGACCAGCTCCATAGGGAATAGGGAGCTCTCTTTCAGGGCTTTGTGGTCAGTTGACAGTTGAGGTTTTCCAGGTTGGTTTTGGGGTCAGCAGAGAGATCTCAGGAGGTTTGTCAGATTGTGATTGAGAGTGGAAGGTTTCTTGCAAGCAACTGGCTCGCAAAGCCTTGAGCTCTGCCTGCACCCCTGCATGCCCCCTGCCTGCCTCTCTGCCTGCAGCTGTGCTTGTCCCTTTTCCTGCCCCCTGCCTGCAACTCAGCCTGCAGCTCTTCCTGCCCCTCTGCTTGCCCCTTTGCTTGAACCCCTGTCTGAACTCCTGCCTGCCACTCTACCTGTCCATTGCATCCCCTGCTGCCTGCACCCCTGCCTGCTGGGAGGGCTCCCAGGAGGCAACAATGCAATCCCAGGCACAGATCNCTTCGAGGAGACCTTAGAGTGGCTTTCCAGTATCTGAAGGGGACCTACAGGAAAGCTGGGGAGGGACTATTTACACGGTCTAGTAATGTTAGGACGAAGGGGAATGGGTTTAAGCTGGAGGAGGGGAGATTTAGACTGGATGTTAAGAGGAAGTTCTTTACAGTGAGGGTGGTAAGACACTGGCACAGGTTGCCCAGGGAGGTTGTGGATGCTTCCTCCCTGGAGGTGTTTAAGGCCAGGCTGGATGAGGCCTTGAGCAACCTGCTCTAGTGGGAGGTGTCCCTGCCTATGGCAGGGGGTTGGAGCTGGATGATCCTTGAGGTCCCTTCCAACCTAAACCATTCTATGATTCTATGATTCATTCTATGGGGACATTAATTGGGGTATGAACCTCTTAGTGCAGCAAGAGGTTCAAAAGCAGAAGGCCACCTTGGGTTGCAGTTGCCAAGTCAGAAAGTGTGGGCCCTGAAGCCAGCGTGTGCTCGTGGTAGGACTCTTGGACTCCTGCAGGTTCCCCAGGAGCTGTGTAACTAGGAGAGGGGAAAGCCTGACCTGGCTTTGTGACTCCTGTGAGCCTCATCTTGCTTGCTGACACCTCCCTGACCCCCGCAGGTACTCCTTCCAGGACGAGGAGGACATGTTCATGGTGGTGGACTTGCTGCTGGGTGGGGACCTGCGCTACCACCTGCAGCAGAACGTTCAGTTTACGGAGGAGACAGTCAAACTCTACATCTGTGAGATGGCCTTGGCCCTTGACTACCTGCGAAGCCAGCACATCATCCACAGGTAACCCCACAGACCCTTCTGAGCTGGGGGGAGCTGCCCAGGAACCACCCTGCCTGTGCTTGGGTTGGAGTGTGCGATGCTGCCCTTGCCTAATGCCACCAGTGCTCCCAAGTCACAGAACGCCGGGTTGGAAAGGACCCCAAGGATCACCTGACCCAATCTTTCCAGGTGATAGTGTAGTTGAAATGAGGTGGGACAATGACTTCTCTACCTCTGCTGTCCCTGTCGATGCAACCCAGCATCCTGCTGGCTTGCTTTGCTGCTGCAGCATACTGTTCACTCAGGCTGAGCTGCTTGTCCACCAAGCCCTCCAGCTCCTTTTCCACAGAGCTGCTCTCCAGCCAGGTGGGTCCCAGTCTGAGCTGCACTCCTGGGCTATATATTCCCAGGTGCAAGACCCTACACTTGGCCTCGATGAAATTAATGTGGCTCTTGCTATCCCACTCCTGCAGCTTGTCCAGGTCTTCCTGGAGGGTGGCTCTCCCTTCTGGAGTGTCAACCTCCCCAGCCATTTTGATGTCATCTGCAAAATTCATCAGGGTGCTCTTGATCTCAGATCCAGATCCACACCCACATCACTTAGAAAGACATTAAACAGCATTGGGTCCAATGTCCAAGTCAGGGAGCTGCTGGCATGAAACCACTCTGGCAGTGCTGGTCCTGGGCCACCTCAGCTGCTGGTCCTGCTCCCTGTCACTTGGAGGAAGCCTGACACTTTGTTGACCTCAGAAGTGATGTCCTGATCAAGTCCCATGCTCCCACTTTTTTGCCCAGCTTCCCAGGAAACAACATATTTCTGGTCCATCATAAAGGGACTTCAGAAGTGCTCAAGGCCAGGTTGGATGGGGCTTTGAGCAACCAGGTCTAGTGGGAGGTGTCCCTGCCCATGGAACTGGCTGATTTTGAGGTCCTTTCCAACCCAAACATTCTGTGATTCTTCTTTGGGGGATTTTGGGTTTATTTGTTTCTAATTTGTGGTGGATCAGAAAGTTGCAGCATTGATTTTTTGTTGTTGAGTTGCATCCTGGACCTGACTGAGATCTCATCTTGTTGTAACCTTGCTTCTTTTCCTAGAGATGTAAAACCAGACAACATCCTCCTTGATGAGCAAGGTAGGACCTCTCTGTGTTGCTGTGTCTGCTTCCTTCAGCTGAGGGAAGGATTCCTGAATCCTGGATGTCCTTTTATCTGGGAAGGGTGTGGGAAAAGCAGCTTTCCTTCTGACCAAGGGGTCTTTGGCTGGATGTACCTGTGCATTGTAACACCAGGGAGGTCCCACCAAGGGCAGCCCCTCTCCTCATACCCCTACACTCTGCCTCCTCTCTCTCCTTTGTCCCTGTGCACAGGTCCCCAAGCCAGACCCTTACGTGGGGTGGTGGGAGGCACAAAGCAGAGAACTGGGCTTGTTGAGCTTTAGTGAGGGATCTGAGCACACACTTCTAGGATGGCTTTGATGTCTTCTGAGGGGATGGATATGTGCTCAGCCAGGTGGAGTGAGCTCAGGACCTTTATGAGACAATCTAAACCTTTATGAGAACATCTCTGATGAGGAGAGGCTGAGACCTGGGGCTGTTGAGCCTGGTGAAGGGCAGCCTGAGAGGGGAGCTTGTGAATGTTTATAAGTATCTGAAGGGTGGAGGGCAAGAAAGGGCCAGGCTCTTTTCACTGGTGTCCTGTGATAGGATGTGGGACAATGAATACAAACTACAACCCAGGAGGTTCCACTTGGAGAGGAAGAGAAACTTCTTTGGTGTGAGGGTACTGGAGCCCTGGAGCAGGCTGCCCAGAGAGGTTCTGGAGTCTCCATCACTGAAGCCTTTCAAAACCCACCTGGATGTGCTCCTGTTGTGACCAGTCCTAGGTGACCCTGCTTTGGCAGGGGTGGCTGGACTCGATGATCTGCAGAGGTCCCTTCCAACCCAACCCCTACCATTCTATGATTCTATGATCTGTTTGTCTGAGAGCATCTCTGCCAGTGCTCCACAGAGAAGTACTACCAGAGATCTTGCAATGCTGCTGCTCCAGTGGCACAACCTCTCAGGACAGCAGGTTCCAAACCACCTAAGTTCTACCACAAAGCCTTCTCCAAACCAAACTTGCATGGAAACTCCTTAGAAAACAGCACAGGGATAAAGGGGAGAAAGGAGAGGTGAGAGATGAGTTCACCACCTTCATATCTGGCTAATGGATAGAGAGCAGAAAGTAGCCTGCAGCAGGGCATGTGGGTGAGTTTGCTCTCTACCAGATTGGCTTCAGAATAATGACCTGTTCTGAATTCTGGCTTTCAGCCCTGATAACAGAGGAAGCAGAAAGAGAGAGAAGGTGTCCTGGCAGATATTGAAATGATCCAAGGGCTTGAGCACTTCTGCTGTTAGGCCAGGCTGAGAGAGTTGGGGTTGTTCAGCCCAGAGAAGGCTCCAAGGAGACCTTAGAGGATTTGAAGTGGGCTACAGGAGAGATGGAGAGGGACTTTTCACAAAGGCATGGAGTGACCTGACAAAGGGTGATGGCTTCAAACTGGAAGAAGCTATATTGAGATAAGACAAGAGGAAGAAATTCTTTACAGTGAGTGTGGTAAGGCACTGGAACAGGTTGTCCAGGGAGGTTGTGGAGGATCCAAGCCTGGAAGTGCTGAAAGCCAAGCTGGATGAGGTCTTGAGCAGCCTGGTGTAGTAGGAGATGTCTCTGCCCATGGCATGAAGTTGGAACTGAATGGTCTTTAAGGTTCCTCCCAACCCGTTCTGTGATTCTATGAATCTGGTGGGACCATTTGGTGGGATCTGCTCCTGGCCTGCCTGTGCCCCTGCCATGCTGTCTGAGGGCAGGAGCTGATGAGACAGATCTGTTGTGACTCTGCACCACCTCTGTCCTGGGCTGCTATTAACTCCTTCTCCACCTGTGTCTCTCTTCAAGGTCATGCCCACCTAACAGATTTTAACATTGCAACAATCATTAGGGATGGAGAGCGGGCAACTGCCCTGGCAGGAACCAAGCCATACATGGGTAAGGTCCAGTCCTGCTCCTCACCCCTGGGCTTCACTTCTCCAGAGTGCACACTGCATGTCCTTACCAGCCCTTATCCATCCCAGAGACATGGAATTAATCAAGGACATTAATTGAGGGCATTAATTGAGCCCCTTAATGCCTGCTTCTGAGTCACTTGGCAGAGCCCGAACCTTTGAGAGGTGAAACTCCTGGGTGATGAACCTCTAGCAGCATGTCCTCACCATCACACCCTGCCTTCCCCATCCCATTCTGCCCTGCCCTCCCTATCCCATCCAATCCCATCCCATCCCATCCCATCGTGCCCTCCCCGTCCCATCTCACTCTGCCTTCCCCATCCCACCCTGCCCTCCCTTTCCAATCTCACCCTGCCCTGCCTTACCCATCCCACCCTGCCCTCTCCATCTCATCCTACCCTGCAGTGCCCAACCCACGCTGTCCTCCCCTCTCCATCTAACTCTGCCCTCCCTGCTGTTCCTGGAATGAGATTTGGGGCATCCCATTGGGTACTGGGGTTCTGCCATCTCTTAGTTACTGGGTTGAGAGGGATCTCGTCATGGACACCCCAAAAACCCAGCTGCCTGGTGAGGGCTGGTATGCTGCTGCTGCTGCTCTGCCAGCTGACATGGCCTCCCCTGGCGCCCAGTGCATGGAGAACCATAAAGTTTTAGATGCTGTTGTGTGTGAGCTGCTGAAATTGGAGCAGACCAAAGTCAAGGAACAACCTGTTGTGCTTTGCCTTCCTGTTCAGCCCCAGAGATCTTCCATTCCTTCCTGAGCGGAGGGACAGGATACTCCTTTGAGGTTGACTGGTGGTCGCTGGGAGTCATGGCTTACGAGCTGCTGCGAGGCTGGGTAAGGCTCCTGGGTGGGCCCAGGTCTAAGAACTTGCTTTCCAGTTGAGAGGAGAGGGAATTCTTCTCATCTTTCTGCTTTCCTCTCCCAGAGACCCTACGACATCCACTCCAGCAACCCCGTGGAGTCCTTAGTCCAGCTCTTCAGCACTGTCAGCGTTCAGTACTCATCCACATGGTCAAAAGAGATGGTGGCTCTGCTGAGAAAGGTAAATGTCCTGCTGGTGTGATTGGAGTTGGGTGGTAGCCACAGTGTGTGAGGGCTGGGAAACCTTCAGCTTATGGAAATGATGTAAAATTGAGACTGATTGTTGTGGCTTCATTGAGGCTGAAGCACAGGATAACCTTGTGTGGTCACAGCATCCCAGCATGGTAGGGGCTGGAAGTGACCTCTGGACATCATCCAGTCCAACCCCCCTGCTAAAGCAGGGGCACCCACAGCAGCTTGCCCAGGATCACAATGTCCATGTGAGTTTGTAATCTCTCCAGAGAAGGAGACTCCACAACCTCTCTGGGCAGCCTGCTGCAGGGCTCCAGCAGCCTCACACCAAACAAGACTACTTCTGTTCAGGTGGAGCCTCCTGGGTTCCAGTCTGTGCCCACTGCCCCCCTGTCCTGTCATTGGGCACCACTGACAAGAGTCTGGCCCCATCTTCTTGCCTTCCACAGGTCCTTTTACTCTTTCTGAGCTTCAATGAGATCTCTTCTCAGGCTGTTCTTCCAGGCTTAACAGCCCCAGGACTCTCAGCCTTTCCTCCTCACAGAGATGCTGCAGGCCCCTCAGCATCTTTGGAGCCTGCCCAATCTCTAGTAGTTCCCTGTCTCTCTTGAGCTGGGGAGTCCAGAACTGGACCCAAGACTCCATCTGTGGCCTCACCAGGGCAGAGTAGAGGTGGAGAACTTCCCTGCTGTCCACACTCTTCTTCATGTACCCCAGGAGACTATTTGCCTTGCTGGCCATGAGTGCACATTGCTGGCTCAGGGGGAACTTGTTGTCCCCCAGCACTCCCAGATCCTTCTCCACACAGCTGCTTCCCAGCAGGTCACCCCTCACCTGTACTGGTGCAGGGGGTTGTTTCTCCCCAGCTGCAGGACCCTGCACTTGCCCTGGCTGAACTTCATGAGGTTCCTCTGGTGTGGTCAGTTCCTGCAGGGGATTTCCAAGTCTATGGGATGGTCTCTGCTGCTCTCCTTCTACTGCTGCCTGAGAAAGCTGTTGAGTTGGTGTGGAGGTTGTGTTGTAGCTCTGCTTGCTGGAGAGCTCAGTGACTGGCGAGAAGGCTCTAAAAAAGACAGGCACGTGCTGACAGCAACTAAGTGACTCTGGTGTCAGGTAGCGTTGGGTGGAGGATTCCCATAATTAGATGTTGATTTAATTAGAAGCAGTGTTGGTAGCTCTGGATGCAGCAGAACGTTCAGCAGGTTTGCATTGCCATCTGCTGGGCTTCCGTGCAGTCCGTGCGGAACCAGGGGAGCACAGAATCATTGGAATAGCAGAGTCTTGGAGTGGGTTGGGTTGGAAGGGGCCTTAAAGGCTATCTAGTCCAAATTCCCTGCCATGGGCAGGGACATCTTCAACTGGCCCAAGTTGCTCGGAGCCCAGTCCAGCCTGGCCTTGAACATTTCCAGGGATGGGGCCTCCACCACCTCTCTGGGCAACCTCTTCCAGTATCTTACCACCCCCATTGTGAAGAACTTCCTGCTGATGTCCAACCTAAATCTACCCTGCTCCAGTTTCAAAGCACTGCCCCTTGTCCTGTCACCACAGGCCCTTCTAAACAGTCCCTCCCCAGCCTTCCTGTAGATCCCCTTCAGATACCAAAATGAAGCTCTGAGGTCTCCTTGCAGCCTTCTCTTCTCTAGGCTCAACAACCCCAACTCTCTTCCTGTTCCCATGGAAGAGGTGCTCCAGCCCTCTGATCATCTTTGTGGCCTCCTCTGTCCCTCCTGGGCTGGGGTCCCCATAGCTGGATACAGCACTCCAGGTGAGGTCTCACCAGAGCAGGGCAGAGTAGCAGAATCCCCTCTCTCAGCTTGCTGTCCACACTGCTTTGATGCAGCCCAGGATGCCATTGGCCTTCTGGGCTGCCAGTGCCCATTGCTGGCTCATGTCCAGCTTCTCATCCTCCAGTACCCCCAAGTCCTTTTCTGCAGGGCTGCTCTCAATCTCCTCATTCCCCAGCCTGTGTCACAGTCACAGAATGTTAGGCGTTGGAAGGGACAACCAGAGATCGTCGAGTCCACCCCCCCTGCCCCCTGCCAAATCAGGATCAGCTAGGGCAGGTCACAGAGGAATGCATCCAGGTGGCTTTTGAAGGACTCCAGAGAAAGAGACTCCACAACCTCTCTGGGCAACCTGCTCCAGTGCCCTGTCACCCAGGTGTCAAGGACTGCCCCCACCTAGGTGCAGGACCTTACACTTTGCCTTACTGAGCCTCATGAGACTGTGCTCAGCCCACCTCTCCAGCCTGTCCAGGTCCCTCTCCTGATGGCACCCATGGCGTCCTTCAATCTTACCAACCGCACCACTCACCTTGGTGTCATCAGTATGCCTCTGAGGTGCCCTCTGTCTCGCTGTCTGTAGCACGGGTCAGGGCATTGCTAGGGTATTGCTGGCATGGCCATGTCTCCTCTGATGGGAGCCTTCTCTGCCCAGCTGCTGACGGTGAACCCCGAGCACCGCTTCTCCTGCCTGGCCGACATCCAGGCCTCTGCCTACCTGTCCGGCGTGGTCTGGAGCGACATCAGCGCCAAGCGGCTGGAGCCAGGCTTCGTCCCCAACGTGAGTAGGGATGCTCAGTGTCCTGCTGCTCCTCCTTGGAGGCACTGCTGCCTTCGGCAGAGGCTTTCTGAGGGAGAAGCAGTCTCTGAGGGTACTGGCAAGAGAAGGTGAGTGCGGTGCCTGAGGCACGCGGTGCCGTGTCCTGTGTCCCGCAGAAGGGCCGCCTGCACTGCGACCCCACCTTCGAGCTGGAGGAGATGATCCTGGAGTCCAGGCCCTTGCACAAGAAGAAGAAGAGGCTTGCGAAGAACAAGTCGAGGGATAACAGCAAGGACAGCTCCCAGTCCGTGAGTGCTTTCTGGGGTGGTGGCCAGCCAGGGCAAGAGGCTGAGCTGCTGAAGTTGGGGAGGGGTAGCGGTAGGTCAGGAAATGGTGGAGTCACTGTCCCTGGAGGGGCTTCAAAGCTATGGAGATGTGGTGCTGAGGGACTTAGAATCATAGAATGGTTTGGGTTGGAAGAGAGACCCTAAAGATCATGCAGTTCCAAACACCGTGTCATGGGCAGGGACACCTCCCACTAGAGCAGGTTGCTCAAAGCCTCATCCAACCTGGCCTTGATCGCATCCAGAGAGGGGCATTCATGACCCCTGTAGGCAACCTGTTCCAGTGTCTCACCAATCATGGTGTAGTGATGACCTGGCAGTGCTGGGTTAAGGGTTGAATTTGATGACCTTGAAGGTCTCTTGCAACCAAAATCATTCTGTGGCTCTGTGACAATGGAGTAACTGCAGATTGACTTTGGTTAAAAAACCTGCCCGAGGTGTCCTCCCAACAACCAGATCTTCCTCTTATGTAATAGTGATAGAACTCTTGCACAGTACCCTGTGCTTTGGCAGCTGAAGGGACAAGAGAGGGCTGAGCACACTGATCAAGAATCACAGAATCAGAGTTGGTTAAGTTGGAGGAGACCTTTAGGGTCAAGTTCAATCACTGATCTAGCACTGCAAGATCACCACTAAACCATGTCCCTCAGCACCACAGCTCCACAGCTTTGAAACCACTCCAGGAGTGGTGACTGTAACTTGAGGCCATTTCCTCTTGTCCCATCACTTGTTACTGGGTAGAAGAAAAAAGCCATGGAAGTAGTGAGCTGTCCCCATCATGTGTCAGCTGAAGCTGCTGGTGGCTGGAGCTGTGAGGTGCTGATGGGACTGCTTATGCCTGTGGTGTTCTTCCTCAACAGGAAAATGACTATCTCCAAGAATGCCTTGAAGCCATCCAGCAGGACTTTGTCATCTTTAACAGAGAGAAGTGAGTATGGGGGGCACTTTTTTAAAGGAAAATGACTCTTTCACCTGACTTCCCTTGGGAACCAAAGTGCCAGTGCCTGAGGGCCAGGAGCATCTCACTGCTACCATAGCCCTGGGTGGCTGATGGCCACTGAGGAGATCAGGTGCTGCATCTCTGACCAAAAGAGAGACAAGCTCAAGGGTTATTAATCACTGCCACTACACAAAATGTACTGCAGAGAGACTTCTGTGGTTCAACATACGTGTGGGACACTGCTGCAGCTCCTCCACTGCATCTTCTCATCCATCCTGCTTGTAGAGTGATGCCCTGGAACATGAAAGTAAGGAACCTGCTACAAAGTATGGACCTGATGATTCCACATTGACCTGCAAGGCCTCAGCATTCAGCAGCACGGTCCACACAGACCTTGGCCATGAGTACCTGGTGCTCCCTGCCACCCACCACTTATGAAGGGGGCCTGCAAGAAAGCCAGGGAGAGACATTTGATAAGTGCTTGCAGTGATAGGACAAGGGGCAATGGTTTTCAGCTGGAAGAGGGGAGATTTAGACTGGAGATGAGGAAGAAATTCTTTGCAGTGAGGATGGTGAGACACTGAAACAGGTTGCCCTGGATGTCCCCTCCCTGGAGGTGTCCAAGACCAGGTTGGATGAGGCCTTGAGCAACCTGGTCTAATAGTAGGTGTCCCTGCCATGGCAGGGGAGTTGGAACAAAATGACCTTTCAGGTCCCTTCCAACCCAAACCATTCTGTGGTTCTATAAGCTTCAAGGTCTCTTCTAGCCACAGTGACTGCAGGGCGAGTTGTCACAGCTGCTGCCCCTTGTTTGAGCACACAGCCAGGGGAGTGCTTGGTTCATGAGTAAAGCAGGAGACAGGACCTTTAAGATGATGGAGTCCAACCATTTCCCAACTCTACCAAGGCTCATCCTGCACCATATCTCTCAACACAACATGTCTGCAGCTTCAGAACATCTCCAGGGATGGGGATTCAAGCACCCACCTTGGGCAGCCTGGGGCAGCGTTTCAGAACCCTTTCAATGGTGAAGTTTCTTCTAATATCCAACCTAAAACGTCTCCTGGTGCAGCTTGAGGCTATTTCCTCTTGTCCTACCACTCCTTACTAGGGAGAAGGGACCAACCCCCACTTGACATCAATCTCCTGTTGGGGAGTTGTAAGGAGCCAGAAGGTCTCCCCTCAGCCTCCTTTTCCCTAGGCGGAACCACCCCAGGTCCCTTAGCTGCTCCTTACCAGACCTGTTCTCCAGACCCTTCACCAGCTTTGTTACCTTCTCTTGCCCCTCTCTGGCTTCTCGATGTCCTTCTTGGAGTGAGAGGCCCAAAACTGAACCCAGCAGTCAAAGTGTGGCCTCACCAGCACCCAGTACAGGGGGACAGTTGCTGTCCTAGTCCTGCTGGCCACACCACTGCTGATCCAGTACAGGATACTTGTGGCCTTCTTGGCCAGCTGGGGATAGGCTGGCTCAGAGTGTCAGAGTGTTTCAGTTTGCTTTGCTGTGTCCCTGTGCTTCAAGTGCTCTGGAAATATCTGCTGTGGGCACCTCTTGAGGTGCGGTCACACTCAATGCAGAGCACCTTCCCACCACCCCTTCCACCACACTCTCTGTGGGCTGCCAGCTCTGGGGGTGTCTGTGTAATGCCTTCTCCCTCTGCTCTGCTCCACACAGGCTAAAGAAGAGTCAAGAGCCAACGAGTGAGTCCATGTCTCACCCCGAGATCACCGACGAGGCTGAGACGGAGGCCGAGGCCTCCAGCTTGAACATGTGCAGCTCTGTCTGCTCCTCGGCAGGCAGCAGCTAGGCTGGGCAAGGGCCATGCCAATAACCCATCCTCAGGGTGTGCTGAGCACCTCAGGCCGTCCTCTGCTGCCACCCGGGAGCACCAAGGAGTCTCTCAAAGCTGTAGCAGGAGAGATCTAGTTCCTTCAGAACCAGGCTCCTGGATTGGATGGCTCTCCAGCTGGGTACCAGTGGTGGGTGGAGATCCTCGCCGTGCCACTTGCCAAAGAGATGGATCAGCTTCTCTCCTTGTTCTTTTGAATGCCAGGTTGCTGAGCTGCTCATGGTTTGAATACAGTGAGGTGACAAGAAGTGACATCCTTGGGTACAGCCAGGAGGACATGGAGCAGGTGGCCAGGGAGGAAGGCTGAAGGGATGCTTTCAGTTCTGCTTTGGTGTCCTCTGCTCACAAAGGTTTTGCTTCAGGAACAAGCCACCTGCTGCAGATGTTGGAGCAGCCCCAGGCTGTGTTGGATAGCACCAGCCTCCTGGAGTCTTGAGCTGTTGGGATCCTGCAGCAGAAGGATATCCCAGGCACCTCCTTGTCCTCTTCTCACCTGTCAGAGTTTCTTGCCCACCTTGGGGCCAATAACTCTTTTCTTTTGCTCTCCCTTAGTTATCCTGGGGCTGGGCAGTGACCGACCCTGTGCCAACGTTTGCTTCCCTCACAGAGCTGCTGCAGAGGTGAGGAGCTGTGCCAGAGGCCCAGGGTTGGGTCTGTTTCTCTGTTTTTGGAGGACACAGTTTGACAAAGGTTCAGGTTTGACAGGAGGCCAAGTGGGTTGCCTTGCAGTGCTGCTGGCTTCAGAGAAAGGAACATCTGATTTCATCCTTCAGTTGACTTCATTTTCCCTGTCCAGTGCTGTCTAAACCTGACCTGTTCAACGTCTGACCCAACCAGGCCCTCTCCTGGCCTCGGTCCATCTGTGGACATTGCCTTTCTTCTTGTTCCACAAGCCTTCACTCTCTGAGCTGCTTGATCTGCTGTAGAGTGGCTTTTGGTTGCTCCTGCTAAAAAACCAGCCGTGGGTCTTGCTGCCACAGGGGCTTTGCTGGGACTGTGTTCACTTCCAAACCGCCAACATCTGCCGCTGCCAGATGTGAGAAGGTTGCAGGGCTCTGCTTCCCTGCTGTACCTTCATAACACAGAGGTGGACAGAAGGGGTTTCTGCCGGGTGCAGACTCTGCCAGGACACAAATGGAAGGTGAAACTGGCATGGAACCACTCCATGTGAGAAAGGACATGGGGTGTGCATCTCCCACAGTTTCATGTAGAAGTCAGCAGGTGGCTGCATGCCACAGGACCGAAGTGGCATGGAGGTCTCGAAAGAAGAGCTCAGGTCCGTGGGCACAGCTCTGATACAATGGCACAGTCATTTTCAGGACAGAGTCAGGTGAAGCTGTAAGATGTGGCAGGTCTCACCGGAGTGGGGAGCATCCAGCGCCAGCGAGGGACCAGGGTCACAGCACAGGGCCGCAGCCTCAGCCACGTGTTCTTCAGGACCATGGATGGGCCACTTCTGCTCGCTGTGTGGGCAACCCGGTCCTCGTCCCTCTGCTACTCTCATGTCCCCTGTGCCCCGTGCCAGGGCATCCAGCTCTGCCTTGGCATGGGGAGTGTACCCTGCCTGCCAGCTCCAGTGGATGCCTTGGTGGGCTCAGCTCCCACTGCACCAGAACCGTGCCCATCAGCAACAGCCACTGGTGCTGGCCAGGGGACAACGTAGCAGTGACACAATCCTGCATCACAACGGGCTCTGGTTTGCTTCTGAGTAGAGCATCTGACCACCCTGCAAGGAGCAGACACCCACCACCTGTTCCACCAGCACTCAGGTGGGGCAAGCAAAGCAGGAGGAGGGGCAAGCCCAAGTGTCTATTGAGGAGTTAGCAAGCAGAGATGATCTCCCACTGGTGTGGGGAGGCTTTCTCGCTCCCTTGCACTGTTTGCCATCTTTCTGTGAATAGTGACAGAAGTTTGGGCTATCAGACTGGCAAGGAGCAGAACGTTTGGACCAAACCTTCCTGAGATACAGATAGATCCTGTTCAGCCAGAAGCTCTTGGGCCAGGAGAGATGGTGGCAGTTTGGTAGCACGTGTCTAATGAGAGGTTCTTCAGGGATTTTTTGGGACAAGTAACAAACAGCCCTTGAGGCTGAGGTGGGTGTGAGCTGCCTCACTCCAAACCATCTCCATGTTGGTCCTTTTGGTTCCCTTTTCATCACTGCTCTTCCTGGGTACATTGTGCAAAATGTCCTCAGCAGAAGTTAGCAGAAATTGGGAGAGCTGCTGGGGAGACAGCAGGTAATGGCTCTACCCCAGCTGACTTTAGAGGGGGGCAGATTCCTGGGGAAACTCCACTTGCTGCTTCTACCTATTCCCCAAACTTGATCATTGAGAGGAGAACATCGAGCTCTGGCATTCTTGTGCTGAGTGGAGACACTGTGAGTAAAGTCAAACTGGAGTCACTCACCTCTGACCTGAAGTACTACAGGGTGTAACCTGACCAGGGTCCAGGTCTTATTGGTGCCTGCTCCTACCTAGACCCTGAAGAAGAAATTACTGGAAAATGGAGGAAAGATAGGAAGGAGATTTGGGTTTGCTTCATTGTCACATGAGGGGTTTGCTTCAGACATGGGGTACTTCAGTCCCCACTGTGCTGCTGCTCTCTGGGCCCTTTCTATGGTGTGTCCCTGTTGCTGTGTCCCTGTCACAAGCCTGTGCTGGCTGAGCTGAGCCTGGCCCTATCAGCACCACAGAGCATCACAGAATGGTTTTGGTTGGAAGAGACCTATGGGGTCATCAGCTCCAAGTATTAACTGCCAGCTCACCACCAAACCATGTGCCTCAGCACTACATCTTCACAGCTTTGAAACACCTTCAGAGATGGGGATTCTGCCCCTGCCCTGGGCAGTCTGGGCCAGGCCTTGACAACCCTCAGAGGGAAGAAATTGTTCCTCATGTTTAACCTAAACCTTTCCTGGGACAACTTGAGGCCATTTCCTCTCATTCTACCACCTGATACTAGAGAGAGGCAGCCAAGCCCCACTTGCCTCCAACCTCCTTTCAGGTAGTTGTAGACAGCAATGAGGTCTCCCCTCAGCTTCCTTTTCTCCAGGCTAAACACCCCCAGTTCCCTCAGCTGTTGCTCACCAGACCTGTTCTACAAAACTTTCACCAGCATTGTTGTCCTTCTCTGGACCCTGCTCCAGCCTCTCAGTGTCCTTCTTGGTGTGAGGGCCCAAAATTGCATGCAGTGTCACCGGTGCCTAGGATGCTCCCTGCCCTGGTGCCGCTGTTGCTGGTGCAAGCCATGTCCCCATGGCTCCTTCGAGACACAGCCCACGTAAAGGTGACCCCATCCGTGCTGCTCCATTAAGTGTGGTGCCATCAGCAGCCAGCTGGCACAGGCCAGGCTAAGGGTGGAAAGAGATCTCTTGGGGGGGAAGGGGGTGTGTGTGTGTCCAGTGGCGTTACCCCCAACACAATCCTGTGGTGCTGGTGTCCTCAGAGGGAGTCCTCAGCTACCACTGGTGCTGCTGGTGTGAAGGGTTATCTGCCAAGTTCTTGGTGGGTACATGGTGTCAGGGGCAGCTTGCTAGGGCTGAGACCAGCAGATGATGTTGGGCACAATGAGGACACCAGGCTGATGCAAAGGGTTCTCTGACAGGGCCTTTTCTTGCGGGGGGGGAGGTGTGAATGTGGGATTCTCAGCACTGCTCCTCTCCTGCTCCTCTCTCTGTTGCTCCAGGTGTGAGCAAACCTCACAGTGAAGCCGTGAGATGCTCCTAGCACCAAACCCTATCAGGCAGAAGGAGAGGGCAACAGAGCTCTGGTTGCCATCTCCAGCACAGCCAGAACCCACTAAATTCCTGAAGATGAGTCTTTGAATCCAAGCATGTTTTGTATGACAGAGTCGTATGGGGCATGACCTCACTCGCTCTGCAAAGTCTCCATCAGCTGCTCACCTCGATTCTTTTCTCACCTCGATTCTTTTCTCACCTCGATTCTTTTCTCACCTCTCTTGTCTTCTCAAGTTTTCCAGGGTTGCCCATTTTTCAGTCTTTCCATTCAGTTCCACAAACTTCACTGAGAACTTTGTGTAGAAAACAAATGCTGGGTCAGGTCCTGATGTGTCTCCTGTTGCCAACTCTTTATTACTTTGTCCCTTGCCAAAAAAAAACCAACAACAACAACAAAGTAAGAGTCATAAAGCAACAGCCAAAAAGCCAAGGGCGTGACCTTGGCCTTGGACACTGCTGACATCTGATGCCTTGGTTGCACTTGGAGGTACCTTGTTGTTTATGTTGAAACATCCCTGTGATTTTACTGCATGGAAGTTCTCCCAGGCCACAGACCAGCTCAGTTCTGCCCGAGCTGTGTTTCTGCAGAGGAGCCATTGCCTGTTTGCAGTAATAAATGTGTGTTTTTAACACTGCCAGTGCTGGCTGTCATTTCTGAGACATGGCTCTGCAGGAGAAGCCACAGAATCCTATCAGAAGTGGATGTCTGCACACAGAACCATAGAATGATAGGGGCTAGAACAGACCTCTAGCGATCAAGTCCATCTGCCCTGCTAAAGCAGGATCACCTGGGGCAGGTCACCCAAGAAAATGTTCGGGTGGGTTTTGAAAGCCTCCAAGGGACAGAGGCTCCATAAACTCTGGGCAGCCTGCTCCACCACCCTCACCATGAAGAAGTGCCTCCTCGTGTTGAGGTAGAGCCTCCTGTGGTTCAGCTTGTACCCATTGTTCCTTGTCCTATCACTGGGCACCACCAAAAAGAGCCTGGCACCTTCACCTTGACACCCACCACTGAGCTATTGATAGTCACTGATCTGGTCCACTCAGCCTTCTTTTCTGAAGACTAAACCACCCCAAGGCTCAGTCTTTCTTCAAAAGAGAGCTGTTCAACTCCCCTGAACAACCCCACAGCCTCCATTGGACTCTCCAGCAGATCCCTGTCTCTCTTGAACCGGGGCGCCCAAAGCAGGGCACAGTATTGCAGGTGTGATCTCACCAGGGCAGAGCACAGAGAGAGAAGAACCTCCCCAGACTGCTGGCCACCCTTTTCTTGGTGCACCCCAGGATGCCATTGGCCCCCTATGGCCACGTTGCTGTCCCATGGACCATTTGCTGTCCACTAGGACAGTCTTCCTCTGTGGAGCTGCTTTCCAGCAGGACAAGCACTAGTCTGTACTGGTGCCTGGAGCTGCCCCTCCCCGTATGCAGGACCCCACACTTGTCCTTACTGAACTTCATCCTACCCAAACTAAGGCTCTGTTTAGAAAGAGGATGAGGAGGTGCTCAACAGCCTTGGTGCAATTGCAGGGGAACACAAGGAATGGGATTGACTGTAGAACATGTGGCTGACTGCACTGCCAGGCAAGGCTGCTGCAGGAAGCACTGCAGCTCACTGCATCAGGCTAGGAGAGGAAGATCAGGTCAGCCAAGCCAAAGACTCCCACCCAAAACAGCCCTTCTTCGCTAGCTGGGTGAATGCAGCCCTCTTGATCCCATCCTTGATTGGTGCCACCAGAGCTGCTGAAAGGTGCAAGTCCAGCTTCCACCACAGCTCCTTTGTGCTCTTCCTTGTCCTCTGCTTTCAGACCCTGACGGAGGCCAACACCTGACATTGCTAGTGGAGAGGCTGCATCTCACAGACACACTACAGCAGCTCTGGTGGCAGCTGTGTCACACAGAGAGGGGGTTGGTGGTGACCTAGTGGGCAAAATCTGACCACGCTTGTGGTGTTTTGCCTTCATCTGCAAACAGAAGGTTTGCCACTGACTCAGTTGGCCCTGGCAGGTCTCAGCAGCAAGGTGGAACTGTGTGACTCCCACATCCCAGCATGGAAGTGACCTCAGGAGATCATCCAGTCCAAACTCCCTGCTAAAGTAGGGGCACCTACAGCAGCTTGCTTAGGATCACAACGGTCAGGAGGGATTGGAATCTCTCCAGAGGAGATGCAACCTCTGTGGGCACCTTGCTCCAGGGCTTCAGCACCCTCACACCAAAGAACTTTCTCCTCATCTTCAGATGGAACCTCACGAGTTCCAGTTTGTGTCTATTACCCCTTGTCCTGTCACTGGGCACCACTGACAAGAGTCTGTCCCCATCCTTTTGCCCCCTCACAGCTCTTTTACCTTTTGCTGAGCATTGATCAGATCCCCTCTCAGGCTGCTTTTCTCCGGGTTCAACAGCCCCAGGGCTCTCAGCCTTTCCTCCTCACAGAGGTGCTGCAGGCCCCTCAGCATCTTTGGAGCCTCCACTGGACTCTCTGCAACAGTTCCCTGAACGGGGGAGCGCAGAACAGGATCCACTGCTCTAGATTCAGACTCAACAGGGCAGAGTAGAGTGGGAGGAGAACCTCTCTTGACCTCCTGGTTACACTCCATGTATGCTGGGACACCATTCTTGGCCACAAGGGCCCATGACTGGCTCACAGGGAACTTGTGCTCCAGTGCTTGCCCGTCCTTCTCCACAGAGCTGCTTTCCAGCAGGCCACCCCTTACCTGTACTGCCGCAGAGGCTTATCACTCCTCGGAAGCAGGACACTCCTACAATCACTACCACTGAGCCTCTTGCCCTCCCCACCAGGCAACCTACCTGCCATGACCTCGTTTTACCAACCTTCACGCTTCAAATCCCCGACAAAGACACCACCAGGGTGGACTCAGCTGGGTGAACCACTTCCATCTTTTTCTGGTTTCCATCAAACTTTAATCAAGGCAAGGAACAGAGAGCACGTGGCAAGCTGCTGCCGCTGGGACATGCATGGCCGGGTGGCACAGGGGGCACCTGTGCTGCTCAGACCTCCACCAGAAAGGGCCTTTGACCACCTGTGTAGGAGGCTGACACACGGCTGGCCCCCGGCTGAGCTGCACTGCTGGCTACAAGATGTGCACTTGGGCCCCCAGAGCGCTAGAAGTTGTCCTTAAACAATGAGCCCAGGAGAGAGACTCCAGAGCTGGCATAGCCACCAGGGCCAGGGGACTGCACCCCTGCACCAAGATGGTAGCTGCTGCAGGAAGCAGCTGTTGATGGACACACTGCCATCCTCACAGGCACGGTGATGGTCACTGCTGGAGCACAGCCAGGGGAGCCTGGTGAGATGGTGGAGACCTGCCTGGGGATGATGGAGCTGCTGGAGATGCAGCTCCCATGCCTCACAGACTGGGAGTGTCCACGAGTCAGATGTCTGTGGGCTGGACAAGGCAGCAAGTCCTGTGAGGAGGACGTGCCCCAGGGAGGACAGGGGGTGCTGCCAGGAGGATGTGTCTCACCCAGAGTGCCCCTTCCTTCACGTCTGGTCCACCAGCCAGAGCCAGGGCTGAGCTCACTGCCCAGCTACATCAAGGTGGCCACATGCACAGGGTCAGGGCTTTCCAAGCAGCTACTGGAAACACAAACTGGGAGAGCTGGAGGTGGGAGTGCTACCTCTCGGGGGTTACTCTACTTTCTACCTATGAGAAGAAGGGGCTGGGGCAGCTGACGAAGGCTGGCTGTTCACCCTCAGCTTCCTCAACCCACCGCCTCTGCTCGGCTGGAGCGGCCCTGGCGGGACCTGGCCACGCGCCGGTGGTGGCATTGGTGGCACTGGGGACAGCCACGGCGGCACAGGGGAGCGCGTAGGCCCCAGGCTGCTCCGTCAGGACAGCGAGGTGATGTTGGACCGTCCACCCGGTGGGGCCATGATCTTCTGCGCCGTGCGCCTGGCAATGTGGTCATCTGCCTGCGAGCCTGGGGGAGGAAGAGGAGAGGTGTCAGGGTGCTGGTGGCACAGGGTGCTGAGGAGACTGGGACATCTCCTGTGAGCTGAGGCTGAGCCCTAGGGCGGCTGAGCCTGGAAAAGAGCAGCGCCAAAAGGGATCTTCTTGATGCTCGTCAAGAGCTGAAGAACCTGCGAGGGGGCAAGAGGATGGGGCCAGGCTCTTTATCAGTGGTGCCCAGTGACAGGACAAGGGGCAACAATGGGCAGAAAGTGGACCCCAGGATGTTCCACCTGACCGTCAGGAGAAACTTTGGTGTGAGGCTGCTGGAGCCTTTGGAGCAGGCTGCCCAGAGAGGCTGTGGAGTCTCCCTCTCTGGAGAGATTCCAACCTCACCTGGCCATTGTGATTCTGGGCAAGCTGCTGCAGGTGCCCCTGCTTTAGTAGGGGTGGTTGGCCTGGATGATCTCCAGAGGTCCCTCCAAGCCTCTACCATTCTGTGATTCTATGATTTTGGAGAGTGTATTATTACAGTGTAGTTTGGGATGGCTTTATCTGCCTGAACATCTTTATTTGTTAGTGCTTCTTCCTGCAACATTCAAATCACAGAACCATTTTGGTTGGGAGAGATTTCTAAGCTCAGCAAGTTCAAGCATGTGCTAGTTTGAGTGTGGGGGGCGGGGGACACCCAAACCATNTAATCACAGAACCATTTTGGTTGGGAGAGACTTCTAAGCTCAGCAAGTTCAAGCACTACCCCAGCACTGCCAGGTCACCACTAAACTATACTCCTCAACACCACATCTCCACAGCTTTGAAATCCCTCCAGGCATGGAAACTCCACCACTGCCCTGCTTGTCCCAGCCGTGTCCCAAATGCCTCTGGAGTCCTCAGCACAGCAGAGACATGGACCTGTTGGAGAAGGGCACAGCAATGATGGGAGGGATGAAATCCCTCTGCTGTGGGGCCCAGCAGAGTTGGGGTTGAAGGCTCCAGGGAGACCTTCTGTTGGCCTTGCTGTGCTTAACAGGGCTGATCAGAAAGCTGGGGACAGACTTTTGAGCAGGGCCTCTTGTGACAAAGCAAGGAGAGATGGTTTGAACTCCAAGAGGGGGATTCAGAGTGGAGAGAAGGAAGAAATGCTTGACCCTGAGGGTGGTGAGAGCCTGGCCCAGGCTGCCCAGAGAGGTAAGAAATGTCCCACCCCTGGAACCAGTGTAGGTGAGGTCGTTAGGGGCTTTGAGCAACTTGCTCTGGTTGCAATGTCCCTGCTGAGTGCAGGGGGTTGGCCTGGACGACCTGTGCAGGTCCCTTCCCACCCAAACCACCATTCCAAAGATGTTCTGTGCCGCGTTTCTCTTCCGGGATAAGCAAAAACGACCTTGACCTGCTGCCCACGCAACCCGGGGCTTGTCCCACGCCACCAGCCCCCCCTGCCGCCCCGCGGGGGTCCCCGGCCATACCAGACAAGCTGAAGCCCGACCGGTGGAGGTTGCGGACCGGCGGCGCCGGGGTCTTGCCGGCGCAGGGAGCGATGCGGGAGGCGGCGCTGGGGACCACCGCCTTGGCGCTCGCCAGCACCTCGTGGACCGGTCCGTCGTACAGCCCTCGGGGGACACCGTGCACCTCGGCCAGCTGCGAGAGGGGAGCAAGCAGAGGCGTCAGGCACCCGGGGAAGCGCAGCTGGAGGTCCTACGCACCGGTCACAGACCCGTGCCCCGGTCAGCGCCACCCGGCACGGCCACGACCAGCCCCTCTGCCCTGCCTGAAGGCAGGGTGAGGGTGGCTGAGGGCTGCCAGGGCAGTCAAAGCCCTAATGCCTTCATCACCAGCACTTCATCACGGACCTACTTAAGGATGCTTCTCCTTGCTAGGCAAAGAGCGACAGCCCTTTGGCAGCCACAGGGGCAGAAGGGGCTACTTTTGGAGATGAAAAGGGATGGGCATGGACCAAGAGGTTCAGAGTCATGGATTCATGAAGTGGCTCGGGCTGGAAAGGACATTGGAGATCATCCAGTTCCAACTCTGCTGGCATTGGCAGGGACACCATCCACCAGAACAGGCTGCTGCAGGCACAGAGCATTTTCTGCAGAAGTACTTTCTTTTCCATGACCTTCATGGAAAAGAAATCATCATGCTGCACATCTCCGTCATGCTGCACATCTCGTGAAGAAAACTCCCTGCTTGATGTTCCCAGCCCTCTTTGTGGCTACAGCTGTCGCGGAGGGCCCATAGGCCCAAAATCAGACCTGCATATGCCTTGCTCTGCCTGGACATGTTTTTCCTGCTCTTAGTCAGGGGTGAGCACATGGCCAGCACAGAGGGGCACAACAGGCCTGGAGCCACGTGGAGTCTGGCCTGCCCAGGCTCTAGGTTGTGTAAGCCCCCACATGCTCAGCTCACGCTTGCCGGGTGCTAGGCCCATGTGAGCCCCATGTTTGGAAAGTCCAGGCCTGTGGCTCCTTGCCTATTATGGCAAGGTTGGCTGACTGCAAGCCCGATTGGTTATTGGTGGCCAATGAGACCATCGATCTCGGCCCACAGTTCATAAATAGAGGTGCACTCACGTGGCAGCGTTCCTCTTTCGCTCGCCGGTGCATGCACTCAAGCCTGCCTTTACGGAGCTCAGACTCCCCGTGCAGCCGTGCATCCCTCTGCACGCCCATTGCCTTATTCCCTGGTGTGTGCCACAGCCACGAGATACCAGGAGCAGACCTATTCGTCTGCACATCTGCACCTGCAAGTGCTGCCTACGAGCTCCCTGGACGCAGCCGCCGGAGGGACCCAGCAGCTACGGGTGAGAGGCTATCACCCCTGAAGCCGGGAGTATTCCAGCCTTGGAGTCCACGGGCGAAGACCCTAAGGAGTTGGACACTTTACAGAGGCTGTGGCGTAGCCCGGAGGGTGATTTATAATTAGTCAAAATAGTGAGTAAATATCTCTTTAATTCCTGTTGTGCCTGCCACAGAGCAGAAAACTTTCAGCCCACTCTGCTGGGCAAACAGTATATAGACCCCAAGCAGCAGTAGCCACGGGGAAAACTCTGTGAATAGTCCTATGCTAGTCATTGTATTATAGTTATTAGCCATTTGTGATTATACCCTTAATGTCTTCATAACCGTGTAAGAATAAATATTAATATTATAAGTTCAGTGGTTGGGGGTGGCGAGAGTTGACAAATATTGAAGTTTAATAAATATATACATTTTTATAAATATTCTCTGGCATTAGTTAATTTCTCCCCTCCGCCACAACAGCTCTGGTCAGACCAAGGATGGAGAGCAGGCACGGGCAGACTGCTGGGCGGTTTGCAAAGTGCTGAACTCCTTAACTGACCAAACCAGCCCTTCACCAGCCAGGCTGACACCCAGTTACTGTCCCACCAGAGCAGGGCCTTCACTCACCACATGCCAAGGGCTGTGTTCAGCAAACCCAAGTCTTTATGATAAAAAGTAAAGTGTGAGGTTTCTGCTTCCACCACAGGTAGATGCAGCTTGAGTGCTAACAAGGAATCTGGGGACCCTCTGCCTCAGCCGAGCAACTGCTCAGCCCACCACAGTGTGAGGGGATGAGGGATGTGCCAAGGAAGTGGAAGACACTGCAGGCACCATCAGACAGAGCAGAAATGGCTGCTCACTGCTGAGCGGTGCCAGGGAGGAGATCAGGCCTCCTACAGGGACCTGGCAGGATCCCATCCATCTCCAGCCCCATCCTGCAGAGACTTCCCAGGATCCCATCCATCTTTATCCTGCAGGGGCCTGTCAGAGTCCCCATTTCCAGCTCCATCCCACAGAGACCTTCCAGGCTTCCATCTATCCCCATCCTACAGGGACCTGCCATAGCTCCCTCCCACAGAGAGCTGCCAAGGTCATATCCCCATCCTGCAGAGGCCTGGTAGTGTCCCATCCCCATCCCACCCTGACTCCAGACACAGCCCAGGAAGCAGCCTCAGCTTCCAGAGGCACCTTGGGCACAGGTGTTCCTGCCACAGCTGCCAGCACCACTGCTACCTGTGTGGGTAATTTCTGCTAGGGTTAATTTCTGCTCTGCTTTCCCTACCAGGCACAGTGGAAACCTCTAAAACAGCACACAGGAAAGGAGGAGAGGGCTGCTGAGAAGCTCTTTGGATGCTGGCATGTGTTCCTTGCTCCTCAGGAAGCTGTGGTGGCACCTGGGCATCTCCTTGTGCTTCCAGTAACCACCAACCCACACTCCACCCATAGCCACCCCTTGAGAGACAGAGAGCAGGCCCTGGCAACAGAGTCACAGAAACTCTCCTCACACAGGCAGGAGGTGTCCACCTCCCCACAAACCAAACCAGGCTTGCTGCAAGTCTTGCTTTAGAAGTCTTGGTTCTGCTGCCTGTTCCACCAGCAGGTTTGCAAGAACGCAGGGAGACTGTGACCAAAGTGAGTGTCTGGGGCCAAGACAAACCTCCTTACCCTGTTTCTTGCCTTTATCCTCTTATAAACAAAATCTGGGAACGTCTTCCTAGGAATGAAGCGACCAGAGCCCTGGGTGACACACAGGTTTCCATCCTCCAGGACAACTCTTCCTTGGCTGATGACCACAGTAGGAGCTCCGTGGCACTCTGTGCCTTCAAATATGTTGTACTCCACATTCTGGGGAAGAGCAAACCAAGAGACCCAAGGTGAAGGCTGATGACAATGGTGACAATGAAGCCAACCACAGCCACAGCCCTGTTTTTGTGTGTTGCTCCTTATTCATAGAATCAGCCAGGTTGGAAGAGACCTCCAAGATCATCCAGTCCAACCTAGCACCCAGCCCTAGCCACTCAACCAGACCATGGCACTAAGTGCCTCATCCAGGCTTTGCTTGAACACCTCCAGGGACGGTGACTCCACCACCTCCCTGGGCAGCCCATTCCAATGCCAATCACTCTCTCTGCCAACAACTTCCTCCTAACATCCAGCCTAGACCTCCCCTGGCACAACTTGAGACTGTGTCCCCTTGTTCTGTTGCTGGTTGCCTGGGAAAAGAGACCAACCCCCACCTGGCTACAACCTCCCTTCAAGTAGTTGCAGACAGCAATGAGGTCCCCCCTGAGCCTCCTCTTCTCCAGGCTAAACACCCTGAGCTCCCTCAGCCTCTCCTCATAGGGTTTGTGTTCCAGGCCCCTCACCAGCTTTGTTGCCCTTCTCTGGACACCTTCCAGCACCTCAACATCTCTCTTGAATTGAGGAGCCCAGAACTGGACACAGCACTCAAGGTGTGAGGTCACCCTCAGCTGAACTTCGCTAGACCTTTGTACTTCAGATAATAAAGTTCTCCTCACTGGAATGGAGAAACTAAGCCCTCAGAACACTCTGTGCTTGCCCAGGAGACATGCAAGTTCCTAGGTCAGAGTCAACTTTACAACTGATCTCTCTAAGCCCCTAAAGAACCCTGCTTTGTTTCTCTGCCTGGGGACAGAAGTTCTCCTCATTTCTCCCAAGTCTCTTCAAGGCTCCTACCGAAACAGGTCTGGAAAGTCAGGTCAGTTTGGTGGGCAGTGCACAGTCCTTCAGGTGCTCCCATGGCCACCACTATCAAACTGCCCCAGAAGCAGAGTTTCCAGTGACAAGCACAGCATTCCCAAAGAGCAGAAGGGAATTTTCTGCACCAAAAGAAAAGCTGCTTAGGAAAACACCTGAGTGTGTCAACCCCAGTGAGGACTTCCTTCAACAGAAACCATCCTAGGGGAAAAAACCCACAGGGCTCAAAGTGCTTCTGCAGTGATCTCGCTCAGCTCTGCCACCAGCACTCCTCACGCCACCTCACTTCTACTCTCTCACCTGCAGCTCTCTGTCCCAGAACTGTGTTGGGCAGCAGGCTGGGGATGTTCATGGCTTTGGAAAGTTGTGGCTAAAATGCACTGTGATGCTTGCAAATGTCTCTGACCAAGTGCCCTTGTGGACAGGCAGTGCCTGTGGAGCCTGCACAGGAGGCTCTTTGGAAAGACAGAATCACAGAATGGGTTGGGCTGGGGGGGAATGGGAAGGACCTTTCAGATCATAGAGTCCAAACATTCCCTACCAAGGCTGATGCTAAGCCATGCCTCTTAGCACCACATCTCTGCCTCTTCAAAACACCTCCAGGAATGGGGAGTCAACCACGGCCCTGGGCAGCCTGTTGCAGTCTTTGAGAACCCTTCCAATGAAGAAGTTTTTTCTCATGTCCAACCTAGACCTCCCCTGGGGCAACTCGAGGCCATTTCATCTTGTGCTATCACTCATTCCTTGGCAGAAGAGATCAACCCCCACCTGGCCCCAGCCTCCTTTCAAGGAGCTGTAGAGAGCCAGAAGGTCTCCTCTCAGCCTCCTTTCCCCCAGGATAAACAACCCCAAGTCTCTCAGCTGCTCCTCACAAGAGCTTTTCTCTAGAACCTTCACCAGCACCATTGCCCTTCTCTGGACCTGCTGCAGCCCTCAACATCCTTCTTGAAGCGAGTGGCTGAAATCTGAACCCAGGATTCAGGGTGTGGCCTCACCACTGCCCAGTACAGAACAATCCTTACCCTGCTCCTGCTGGCCACACCAGATTCAGGATGTTGATGTGCTGAACTTAATTAACAGTTTCATACCTCAAACAAGTCCAGCACTTACATTTTCTAGCCCACAGTGATCTCAAAGCTTCTGCACCAGACACAGACTGTCTCAGTTCCAACCCCTCCCTCTACAGCATCCAAAGGAGGTTTTCATTTGCTTCTATTTTTAGAACATCAGCATCTCCTCGCTTGCTGGGGGATCTGCTCTCACTGCTCTGCAGGAGCACACCGCTCTACTGTTCTCCTCTGGCTTTAAAACCAGACCATAAAGATGAAAACCACACTACTTTACCAGGTTGTGGGTTTTGGCTGAGATGATTTTCGTAGCCTTGGGGTTCCACAAGACCAGGTCTGCGTCGGAGCCCACTGCCACGCGCCCCTTCCGGGGGTAGCAGTTGAAGATCTTGGCAGCGTTGGTGCTGGTCACTGCCACAAAGTCGTTCTCGTCCATCTTCCCAGGCACCTGGCAGATAGGGGGGATGAAGGGCCAAGGCTGGAGATGCACCCTGCTCCCAGCAGCAGGCAGACAGCCATCCCCAGGCTGGACCTGCGCTCTCCCACCAGCAGGAGAGGCTCCAGGGAAAGAAACCACAGCACCCAGCCTGTGACCGTGCAGTGTAAGGGTCCACACCGACTGAGCTGCAGCTACGGGGGAGAAGGGAGGGGTGGGGGCTGAGGCCTGCCCCTATGGGATAAAGGATTCAGCAGGTGGGTTTTGTTTGATCCAGACTCAGAGATTCAAGGTCTCTGAAGAACAAGGTGCTCTCTGGTAGGCTGCAGCTCCCTGGAGAGGGGTCTCGCATTCACTGATGATCACAGAAGAGCATCACAGACTGCTTTGGGTGGGAAGGGACCTTTAAAGGTCATCCACTCGACCCCCTGCCATCAGCAGGGACTTCTGCAACTGGAGCAGGCTGCTCACAGCCCCAAACAACCTGACCTGCAGTGATTCCTGACCTGCAGGGACCGGCCACCTCCCACCTCTTTGGGCAACCTGGGACAGGCTCTCACCATCCTCAAGGTCAAGCATTTCTCCCTTCTCTCCAATCTGATCTCCCTCAGTTCAAACCATCACCCCTCGCCCTGGCACAGCAGGCCCTGCTCAAAAGTCTGTCCCCAGCTTTCTGATGACTCCTTTAAGCACTGCAGGGCCACCAGAAAGTCTCCCTGGACTTCTCTCTTCTCCAGGCTGAACAACCCCAACTCTCTCAGCCTGACCTCACAGCAGAGAACCTCCATCCCTCCCACCCTTGCTGTGGCCCTCCATGGTTAATCATTCTTCAGTGAAGACTGGAAGGGAGCCTCAGCAGTGCCATTTAGCATCTTCATTTTATATCTTCAGATAGATTCTATTAACCTTCGAACAAAGCCTGCCTAAGATGAGGGCTTCAGTGGAGCTTGGTTCTCAAGCTCCTGGCAGTCCTCATGGAGATGTTGTCTCCATGGGATGCAGACCAGAGCCTTCCAGGGATGCTCCTTGGGAGGGCAGGGCACACTAACAGGCAGAGACACAGGACCCAATGCCACCAGCAAGGTATTGCTGCACCACAGCTGTCCTCAGCAGCAAAGCTCCACCGCCCGGCAGGAGTGGAGGTGTGATGAGAACCAGTCCCCACTGATGAGGCCTGGAGTGACCAGGCAGGCATGACCGTGGCCACCAAGGAAAGAGGAACATCACTTCTTACCCTCAGAAAAACGTTTTGGAGTGACTGCAAGTGAGAGTGGGGTGGATGATCCCGTACAGAAGCCTTGGAGGACACTCTGAAGGCATTCAAATGTCACATCTCCCCTCATTGGCAAGTGCTCTGCAGCAGCAGTCCTGACACCTCACATCTCCTGGCTCATCAGAATTAAGGAGGACAGTGATATCAGCCAGCACCAGCCCCACTCCCACACCTCAGCACCTACCACACACTTCTCCCAGATGATGGCCATCCGCTCCTCCACGCCGTTGGTGCCCTCAGGGATGAGGGTGAAGTTGTCCTTGCCCACAGCCTTCTGGGCGGTGGTGAAGGTGCAGTGGGCGCTGCCAGTGACCTGCAGGTCCCCGCTGGACAGAGCGCAGCAGAGAGGTCAGAGAGGCCCCAGCTGTCCCACTGGACCTTGTGTCTTCCCCCACCCCACTTCTGGAGGAGGGACTCCGCTGTGAGAACCTGATCGGCTCAGTCGAAACCTGGGAGCTATCCCCTGGCTTCATCAAAGCAGAATGAGTTTTAGAGAGCCACCTGGCTCCTTGCTCAGAGATCACCCAAAGACTTGCTCTTTGGCTGTGGAGAGTCGCAGGATCCTCTGGGCTGGAGAAGACTCATCAAACCCAACCATTAACCCAGCACTGCCAGGTTGCTGCCAAATCATCTTCCTCGGCACCACATCTCCATGGCTTCGAAACCCCTCCAGGGACGGGGACTACACCACGGCCCTGGGCAGACCTAGGACAGGCCTTAACAACCCTCAAGGAGAAGAATTGTTCCTCATGCCCAACCTATACCTCCCCAGGTGCAGCTTGAGGTCATCTCCTCTTGTCCTAACACTTGCTCCTTGTGAGAAAAGACCAACCCCCACCTTGCACCAACCTTTCAGGGAGCTGCAGAGAGCAATGAGGTCTCCCCTCAGACTCTTTCTCTCCAGACTAAACAACCCCAGGTCCCTCAGCTGCTCCTCACTGCTCTTCTCCAGACTAAACAACCCCAGGTCCCTCAGCTGCTCCTCACCTGCTGTTCTCCAGACCCTTCACCAGCTTCAGTGCCCTTTTCTGGGCACTCACAGAATACATCTGCTTAGAGGAGACCTCAAAGACCATCTAGCACCTCAATGCCCTTCTCAGAGCGAGGGGTTGAAAGCTGTATCCAGGGCTCAACAACTGGCCACAGCTCAACACCCAACGGATCACTTTCCTACTCCAATTACACGATCATCATCCAGGTGACCCTGCTCCGGCAGTGCAGTTGTGACCTCCAGAGGTCACCTCCAACCCTCACTCTGCTGTAACGCCAAGGCTGAGCCCTGTGCCAGCCTCTGCCGTGCCCAGGCAGAGAAGAGGTGGGCGTCCCCAGGCAGTAAGGAACCATCGGTGCTGGTCTGGGACTCACCAGGACAAGAGGGAGGCGAGATGATCCGGCGTGGAGGGGTCTGGGCTGACGGGGGGGGAGGTGACGAAGGCTGCGGCTTTGGCCCAGTTCTTGCTCCAGTGGTGGGAGCCGTCGGCGCCCAGGCTGGCGGTGATGGGCTCTCCGTACACCACCGTGCCTGTGGGCAGTGGACGCGTCAGCGCATGCGGGCCACCCGGCCACGGCCTCTTGGGACACAGCATCCGTACAACGGCTTGGGCTGGAAGGGACCCGACAGATGGTGCAGTTCCATCCCCCCTGCCGCGGGCAGGGACACCTCCCGCCAGAGCAGGTTGCTCAAGGCCTTGAACACCTCCAGGCAGGGGCAGTCACAACCTCCCTGGGCAAACCTGTTCCAGTTCTCACCACTCTCACTCCAGACCCCACCTGGAGTACTGTGTGCAGTTCTGGAGCCCCCAACACAAGAAGGATATGGAACTGCTGGAGCGGGTCCAGAGGAGAGCCACGAAGATGATCAGAGGGCTGCAGCAGCTCTGCTATGAGGACAGGCTGAGAGAGTTGGGGCTCTTCAGCCTGGAGAAGAGAAGGCTTCGAGGAGACCTTAGAGTGGCTTTCCAGTATCTGAAGGGAGCCTACAGGAAGGCTGGGGAGGGACTATTGACAAGGTCTGGTAATGTCAGGACGAGGGGGAATGGGTTTAAGCTGGAGGAGGGGAGATTTAGACTGGATGTTAGGAGGAAGTTCTTTACAGTGAGGGTGGTAAGACACTGGCACAGGTTGCCCAGGGAGGTTGTGGATGCTTCCTCCCTGGAGGTGTTTAAGGCCAGGCTGGATGAGGCCTTGAGCAACCTGCTCTAGTGGGAGGTGTCCCTGCCTATGGCAGGGGGTTGGAGCTGGATGATCCTTGAGGTCCCTTCCAACCTAAACCATTCTATGATGATTCTTCCTAATCTCACATCTAAATCTGCCCTCCTCAAGCTTCCATCCAATGGTTGCACTGATTTCAGTGGCTCCAGCCCTGCAGCTTTGTCACTCCTGACACTCGCTCAGGTGGGCTCCGATGGCTAGGCAATGCTGCCAGAACAAGTTCTGAACCCATCTCTTCTCACACCGACAGACTTTCCCACCCACGATCAACCATCAAAGAAGCCTCTCTCTGGCAGCCTCCTGGTTGAGGATCGAGGTGCCTGTGGACCTGCCTGTCCCCATCTTTTTGCCTTCCCCCCTGCTCGATCCTGGAGCTTGCTCCAGACCCTTTTTTCCCCCTTTATTTCATGACAAGTAACTCCAAGTGATTTTTTTTCCAGCTGCAGCTACTGAGATTCAGGTGTGAAAGTTCTAGAGCACATCTCAGACCAATTAGCTCTCAAACACCGAGTAAGTCAACACCGAGTTTTGGCACGCTCAGAAAGTGACAGACCCTGGGTGCTAATGAGTTCTCAGCCCCTGCAGCCAGGATGCTATTCCTGGAGGTGTTTCTACAAGCTCAGCGTGGGTGGAGATATGGACCAATGCTTTACCTTTCCTCTTGGCCTGAGCTAGGACATCTGCTGCACCTCTGCTCATGATTTTGGTGACATACAAGGGACAGTTGGCCTGCTTGGCGATGGTAATGGCACGGTACACAGCTTCTGCTTCCACCTATAGACACCAAAACACAGGCAGAGAATATTTCAGGGTACCTCTGCTCCAGCCAAAACACCACAGACATTCCACGGAAGGGTTGGAGATGTTACCTCTTCAGGGCGGCTGAGGACATGTCCTTCTGGCCCAGTTATCCCAAGCTCCAGCAGCCTCTTCTGCTCCTGGGTGGATGAAGATGGACAAAGGAGCAGTCAGTGACATAAGCAGCAACGTGGAGAACAAAACACCTTGTTCAGAAGGACTTGAAGGTTGTTGGAAACTCATGGACACAACTACTAGGCAATGCTCTAGTGGGAGGTGTCCCTGCCTATGGCAGAGGGTTGGAGCTGGATGATCCTTGAGGTCCCTTCCAACCTAACCCACTCTATGATTTTATGAATACCATCTACATCTGTGACACTCCACACATTGCTGCAGCCACTTCCTAGAATCACAGAACGGTCTGGGTTGGAAGTGACCTCTGAAGGTCATCTGGTCCAACCGCCCCTGCAGCCAGCAGAGACATCCTCAACCAGATCAGGTTGCCCTAGCAAATCCACTTCAGGCTGTGCAAGCACTTCTGGACTGGGAGGTGCTGTACATTGCGACTTTCCCCACACTTCAGCTACAGTTCTGGAGGACCTAAGGATGTCATGGTAGGCTGCTCCTCCTTCTCCCNGGACTTTCCCCACACTTCATGTGGGATGTCATGGTAGGCTGCTCCTCCTTCTCCCATCTAGGCCAGTCCCTGCTGAACCTCCAGCACCAGCTGAAGGCTAACAGGTGCTGGCATTGCTCCTTCTCCCACCAGACGCTTCTGCCACCTGCTGAAGCCAGCACTTTGCCTTCCATCTCATCACCCTGGTGAAGCTTTACTGCAACGCTGTACCTCATGGATGATGTCTCCATTCTCAGCATGCACTTGGGCGATGGCTCCCAGCTCTCGAACGATGCAGAAGATTTCATACAACTGCCAAGAGACAGAGGGGTGCCCAACATCAGCCCCCACACCGCTCGTGCTCAGCATGGGGGTGCTGCCTGCCACCCAACGGCGACTCTGTTACCTGGGCATCTGTGCACTGAAGCTTGTCTTTGTAGGCCATGAAAACCAGGAAGGAGTTCACACCTGCAGAGAAGACAATGCCACAAAGTCTTATCGTCCCAGCTGAGAGCTCGGTGAGCTGAGAAGGGGCTGTCTGAACCTGCAGTCTGTGCCAGCAAGGTTCAGACTGACAGCAAAGCAAGGCCAAGGCTTGGCATGAGAACTGTCCCCACAAGAACTGAACCTCAAAGACCAAGAGCCATGAAAAGCAGCACACCTCCATCTTTGGATGCCCCTCAGAAAAGAAACACCAGAGTCCACTTTGGACTTGGGGATCTTCTCAGTGCTGCCGAACAGATAAAGGGCGGGAGGCAAGAGGATGAGGCCAGACTCCTGTCAGCGATGCTCAGTGACAGGACAAGGGGCACTGGGCACAAACTGGAACCCAGAAGGTTCCACTTGACTAGGAGGAGAAACTTGTTTGGTATGAGGGTCCTGGAGCCCTGGAGCAGGCTGCCCAGAGAGGTTGTGGAGTCTCCTCCTCTGGAGAGATTCCAACCCCCACCTGGACATTGCAATCCTGGGCAAGCTGCTGTAGGCGCCCCTGCTTTAGCGTGGGGGTTGCAGTGGATGATCTGCAGATGCTATCCAACCCCACCATGCTGGAATTCTGGGATTTAAATAAATCCATTCAGGATGGGGCTTACAGAACGAAATTCAGTGCCAGGCTTTCCATAGGGATTCTCTCCCTGGCTGCAATTCCTGCACATCCCAAAGCCTCTGCTGGCCGAGGCTTACTGGAAAGCATCAGGAATTCATGCAGCTCGTTAATACTAATTCCCGTGTTTGGAACCAGATCTTCCCTTCAGATATGCTAATGAGGATCTCAGTGACTTCAGTGTAATTTGCAGGCTTGTAAGCAAGGCCTTAATTGGTCAATTAACAGAGAAATGTGCAGCCAATTTCCTGTTACAGTGTGGAGTGGCTGAAGGGATGGAGCCAGTCCAGCTCATCCCGGATGCTTTCCACGTGTGCCTTCACGTGGAACACGACTGGGTTGTGGTTTGGCATTAGCTGCTGCCTTTCCACAGCAGCAATTCTCCAGCTTTGGCTCCATGCTCCATCAGCCATCCTGGATGCGAGGTAGAAATCACAGACTCACAGAGTCCTAGGATTCCAGCATGTTGGAGTTGGAAGGGACCTCTGGAGACTAGCCAATCCAACCCCTCTGCATCTCACACACGCTACAGCAGCTCTGGTGGCAGCTGTGCCACACAGAGAGGGGGTTGGTGGTGACCTAGTGGGCAAAATCTGACCACGCTTGTGGTGTTTTGCCTTCATCTGCAAACAGAAGGTTTGCCACTGACCCAGTAGCCCCTGGCAGGTTTCAGCAGCAGGGTGGGACTCTGTGATTCCCAAATCCCAGCCTGGTGGGGTTGGAAGCAACCTCAGGAGATCATCCAATTCAAACTCCCTGCTAAAGCAGGGGTACCTACAGCAACTTGCCCAGAATCACAATGGTCAGGTGGGACTGGAATTTCTCCAGAGAAGGAGACTCCACAGCCTCTCTGGGCAGCCTGCTCCTGGGCTCCAGCACCCTCACAGTAGAATCCCCTCTTCTGTCCCTCAGACAGTTTGAATCAGGGTGTCCAACCTCATCCTTTTAGCTCCCCATCACTAGGCTGTGCATTGCCCCCAGGGAGGGAGCCCAAGAGCAAGATGGTAGCAGAGAATCATAACATTGTTATGGTTGGAAAAGACCTCCAAGATCACCAAGTCCAACCTTCAGTAGGGCACAACCTGTGACACAGACCTCTCTAGACTTTTCCCTAGGATGGCACAGGACAAGTTGTTCATAGAATTGCAGAATGGTTTGGGTTGGAAGGGACCTTAATCTACTTACAACCCTCTGCCACGGGCAGGGACACCTTACACTAGAGCAGGTTGCTCAAGGCCTCATCCAACCTGGCCTTGAACATCTCCAGGGAAGGGGCATCCATGACCTCCCTGGGAAACCTGTTCCAGCATCTCCCCATCCTCACTGTAAAGAATGTCTTCCCAATCTCCAGTCTAAACCTCCCTTCCTCCAGCTTCAAGCTGCTCCCTCTCATCCTACCACAAGCCCTTGTGCAAAGTCCCTCCCTGGCTTCCTTGCTGGCACCTCAGCAGCAAAGGAACACTTTCTTCTCCGCATACCCATGCATCACCAACCATCCTCACTTACCCTAAAGCGAGTTGCTCCTGTACCTGTACTGTGATAATTATGGGAGGAGGGTGGGGGAGTGGGTTCATGGCCAGGTTATGGCTCCTTCTGTCCTCACCCTTGTCCTTCACCAGGGCTTCCAGCTCCTCCTTCAGGCTCTCGTGCCAGCGCGGGATGTCGACGTGCAGGGAGTAATCGCAGCAGGCCTGGCTGTCAGCCACCCCCCGCCACTGCTCGTAGGCAGCCAGGAGACTGGTCCCAGCATCAGGGCAGACGTGGTCAACTGGGGAGACACTGCACAGAGTTAGCACAGGACGGCAGAGGGCCACAGAAGCTCCCCGAGACTGCTCCGGGCACCAACGCCCCCGCGCGAGGCTTCACCGCTGGGAAACGGAGATGGTTCAATGCTGATCGGTTTGGTGGTGCTGAGTAGATCAGGGAAGCAGGGAATGGGTTTGGGTTGGAAGGGACCCTAAAGATCATCTGTTTCAACCTCTGGGTGGGGATAACCTTCCACTACACTATGTTGCTCAAGACCCCATCCAGCCCGGCTTCTCACACCTCTCTGGGCAACCTGTTCCAGTGCATCACCACCCTCACAGGGAAGAATTTCTTCTCATCCAAACCCAGCTTCTTCCAGTTTGAAGCCATCATCCCTTGTCCTGTCACTCCAAAGTCTCTCTGCAGCTCTCCTCTAGGCTCCCTTCAAGACATTCTACAACAAAATACAACTGTGGGGATCTTCCTCGTGTCCCATCTCCATCTCACTTCTGCTGGATTTAGACTAGACCGAGATACAGGTGGAAGACTTCCAGGAGAGTGAAACTAACAGAACAAACAAACTCCCAGTTAAGGACACAGCCTTCAATAAGGCACAACCTGGTGGTAAAGCCCTTTCTAAAGCAGCATTTGGAGGAGGTTGGACACCAAAGCATGTCCATGAACATTTCTGCACAAGCTCTCTCAAGCACCTTGGCCACCTCACCTCCCCCTTATCTTTGTTCCAGGTCAGCACAGAGCTACACCAGGATCTGCTCAGACCGGGTTTTGGGACCAGAAGAGGAGCAAAATAGACATGGAAATCATTTCATACATTCCTAAGATGGTTTGGATTGGAAGGGACCCTGAAGATCATCCAGTTCCAAACTCCCTGCCATGGGCAGGGACACTTCCCACTAGCCCAGGTTGCTCAAAGCCTCATCCAACCTGGCCTTGAACACCTCCAGGGAGGGGACATCCCACATTAACACAGCAGTGCTGACAAGCTGAAAACCTCTATCAAAATGCTAAGCAAAGCCATTAAAAATATATTAAAAGCTGTGACAAAAGTTTTCTTCTCTCTTCCTCTCCTAGGAGGGTGAGGCAGGAGCAGCTCTGCACTTTTCCTGTGTGTAGCCACAGGAGGAGGTTCTGCAAGGCACATGATGCATTTTAATTAGCTCCATGGCTTTGATTTGCACAGCAGAAATTAGCATTTCCCTGCCAGGAGGGTAAATCATCCCCGAGATGTTTAAAAGGACCAAGGTTTCCTGCTAAACAATCTGCTACTCAGAAGCCCGTTTGAAAGCTCCTCCATCTTACTGATCATGGTGGTGCCTCCTGCCAGGGCTGCTTTTGTGCCTTGGAAGAAGTCATCGGCTGAGGTCATCCCCATGACGGGCATCTGCAGCCTGGTGTGGACGTCGATCCCCCCGGGCATGACGATCTGGCTGTAGGCATCAACTGTCTTGACACCACCAGGAACCAGCAGGTTTTCCCCAATCTGCCTGAAAATGATGTTAAGGTCTCATGTTTGTGGGCAACAACTTATAAGTGATGATGCAAAAACAGCTTCATGGAACCCTAGAATAGTTTGGGCTGCAAAACGCCTTAAAGAGGATCCAGATTCAGGCCCTTGTCATGAGAAAGAACACCTCCTGCCAGACCAGCTTAGTCAAGGCCCCATCCAGCCTGGCTTGGAGCCTCCATAACTTCTCTAGGCAAGCTGTTCCAGTGCCTCACCACCCTCACAGGGAAGAATTTCTTCCTCATCTCATCCAAACCCAGCCACTTTCAGTTTGAAGCCATCACCCCTCACTCCCATGCCTTTGTCGAAAGTCCCTCCCCAGCTCTCCTGTAGCCTCCTTCAGATACTAGAAGGCTGCTCTAAGGTCTCCCTAAAGCCTTCTGCAGGCTGAAGAACCCCAACTCACTCAGCCTGGCCTCTCAGCAGAGGGTTTCCAGTCCTGGGATCATCTTTGTGGCCTTTTCCAGACTTGCTCCAACAGTTCCAGATCCTTCTTTTGTTCTGGGGCCTAGACCCGGACACGGTAAGTCCAGGTCTGGGCTCAAATTGTAAGCACTGCTGGAGGATAAACATCCTAGGCTTCCTCACACCGTGGGGCCAGATTCTCCCCCTCTTCTCTCTCCTACTTCTGATGTCCTCCTTCGTAACACTTAGCTTGGCTCCTCACCACTTAGCTTGGCTCCTCACCTGTCCCCTGCACAACTTGCAACAGAGCACCCAATTCCAGCACCTTATCCCTCCTTCCAGCTGCAGAAGGACACTCGTGTAGCTCCTCCTGGACACCACTCTGAAAAGTTCTCTTAGCTTTTCAAGAAAGGAGCACATTTCCAAGAGCAGAATGACGGAGAGGAACCTCCCTCAAGACTCCACAGCCCCATGTCACTCTAGTAAGTTCCATCACCAGGTGATTACATTTTAACTTACTTAATGACTCCATCTTCCACATAGATGTCTGCATAAAACGACTGGTCATCGTTGACAACTTTCCCTCCTTTAATCAGGAGCCGGTCACTCTAATGGAAGAAAAGCCACAGGGTTGGAAAGATGAGGTCAGTTAGATGGCTCCTGACCCAGGCCGAGCTAAGGTCTCAGATTTGGTCCTTCGGTGATACCAGTTCAGTGCATTTTGCCACCATGTGAGGCTGCCATGGGAGAGGAACACAGATCTCTATGAGGTGTGGTACCAGCCTGGTGGGCATGGCCAACCCCCACAGCTCTGGGCACCAGCACAACCCCAGTTCAAAGGTCTGAACTGCTCTGGGCACCAGCACAGCCCCAGTTCAGCGGTCTGAGCTGCTCTGGGCACCAGCACAACCCCAGTTCAAAGGTCTGAGCTGCTCTGGGCACCAGCACAGCCCCAGTTCAAAGGTCTGAGCTGCTCTGGGCACCAGCACAGCCCCAGTTCAAAGGTCTGAGATGCTCTGGGCACCAGCACAGCCCCAGTTCAAAGGTCTGAGATGCTCTGGGCACCAGCACAACCCCAGTTCAAAGGTCTGAGCTGCTCTGGGCACCAGCACAGCCCCATTTCACAGGTTCGAGATGCTCTGGGCACCAGCACAGACCCATTTCACATGTCTCAGCTTCTCTGGGCACCAGCACAAACCCATTTCACAGGTCTGAGATGCTGTGGGCACCAGAACAAACCCATTTCAGAGGTCTGCACAGCCTTGGCTTCTCCTTTCCTGCCTTTCAGGAAGCACACAACCCCCCAGAGGTCCGAGAGCTTCTTCAGAGGAAGCCGAGAGCCTGACCAAGGTTCTCAGCAGTTTTAAAGGCTCAGCCACGTACCCGCTTCCTCCACCAGTTCCACTTGCAAAGACTTCCAAGTGCATCTCATTAACCCGGTAATTTGTTGACATCCATTAGTTTTCACAGTCTTGTGGGAGGCAGCCAATGCCTCAAGGACTTTCCTCACTTCAAAGCAAGCCTCTGGGAGCGTTGTCAGACTGGCAGACTCTTTACCCAGAAAAACTAGAGAGCAGTGGCACGTATGCAAATGCAGCCTAGTTTTGGAGGATTCTGTTGCTGCTCCCTTGGCTTGCTAGAGAAATGATCTCCAGTGGCCACACAAAGAGCGTGGCCAAAGCTCAGACACACCTGAGGGAGCAGGTGGAAATGATCTACAGCACAGCCCTGAGTGCCTGAGTGTCCACAGCCTGGACAGCGTGGTGGGGTTCTGGGTTAAAGAGCACCGCTGGCTTGTTAAACAAACACTGGAGAGCTGCAATGTGGCTTTAGAAGCATCCAGGCTTTTTGTGCTTCTCCATTGTTTTCCCTTGTCCCATAAGATCAATCAAAGCAGCTTCTGCGCTGGCTGCCCCATGGGAGAGCCTGTGGCCCCTCCCCTTGTGGGGCTATCTTTATCCTCACCCTATTCTCACCCTTACCCCTGCCTCATCCTCACCCCACTCCCAACCTCATCCTCTGCCTATCCTCATACTCGCCCTCACCCCATCCCCATCTTTATCCCATTCTCACCCTCACCTCATCCCCATACACAACCTATCTTTACCCCATCTCCATCCTCATCCCATTCCCATCCTCATCCCGTCCCCATTCCCTCCCCTATCTTCAACCCATTCCCATCCTTACCCCACCTCTATCCTCATCTTCACCCTGTTCCCATCCTCATCCTCCCTCATCTCCATCCTTTCCCCATTCTCATTCCCATCCTCACCCCATCCCCACTGCACCCCATTCCGGCACACCGCCACTCCGGCTCCCGCAGCCCCGGGATGTTTTTCGGGGCACTCAGCCATGAGCCAGCAGAACGAGAGGAATCCCCAACCCCGCCTGTCTGGCGGCTGGCAGCAGTGGAGGGAATCCCTCCCACGCCATCTCGGGAGCTCCCGCTGCTCCCGATCCCGGCAGCGGTACCGAAGCGCAGCACCAGGCGCGACCTGGGCAGCCGTGGGGCAGCGAACGAAGCGGGCAGATGCCATGCCCTCCCGGAGCCCACCCGCCCGAAAAGGAAGCGGTTCCGAGCCACGAAGCGAAGTCGGGGCAGCGGGGGCAGCGCGAGGGGGGTCGCGCCGGTCCTTTGTCCCGGGAGGGACCCCGGCCACCGGCAGACAAAGCGCCGGGTCCGCCGGGCTGGGGGCCGGGCCGCGACCAACAAAGGGAGAGGCGGCCCCGAGGGGAGGGGGCTGCACAGTGCCCCCCCGCTCCGGAGGGACGCGACTCCGGCAGCACTGACCGTCCTCTCTGGGCAACGGAGACCGCCGGGAGCCCAGACCCCCGGGCGCCCGACCCCCGCTGCGGCACAAACCCCCAGCAGCTCTCCCCACGGGGTCCGGCCCCGCTCTGGCTGGCAGGGACAGGCGCGTCCCGAACCCCCCGGACTGGTCTCGACTCGGGCCGTGCCCGCACTCCCCAAGGGTCCCGCTCACCGTGCCGCGAGAGAGGCTCTTCTTGCCCGGCTGCGACATGACCCCAGCGCTCCGCCGGTGTTTGTGTCCCGCTGCTAGTGCCTGCGCCCGCCTCTGCGCGGCTCCGCCTGCGTGCGCGCTCCCGCACCGGGGCCGCGCTCCCGGCGCTCAGACAAAGCGGGGGCGGCGGGGAAGGAGCGGGGACGGTGAGTTTGGTCCTGTAGCTCCTACCCGTCCCCACCGCCCGCTCCCACAGCTTCTGCTCGATCCCACAGCCACGGTCCTCTCCCGCGGCCGCTGCCCGCTCCCGCAGCCCCTGTCCGGTCCCGCAGCCAGCGGCCAGGAGTCTTGGGGGGGCGGTAAGAATTGTGTCCCCACAAAGACATGTGGCCGCTCGCCGCCGCTTCGGGCCGTCCCCTGCGAGCAGCCGGTGTCCGAGTTGTTCCCAGTACTGTCTCCCTGTTCCCTTAGCGAGTGCGAGTCCACCGTGGGGCTGGGATGGAGTGGAGGAGGCAGGATGGGGCGGGATGGGAAGAGAAAGGACGGGACAGGATGGGGAAAGAAGGGATGAGACGGGAGGAGACGGGATGAGAAAAGACGGGACTGGAAAGGACAGAACTAGGTGGAGGGCATGGGGAGAAAAGGGAAAGGACTGGACAGGGGAGTCGAGAGGGGACGGAATAGAAGGAGATGGCAGGCGAGGGGACAGGGCACACGGGAAGGGGAAGAGACGGGACGGGAACAGACGAGACGGAATGGGGAAGGCAGGACTAGAGCGAACGGTGAACAGGGGAGGGATGACGTGGGGCGGACTGGACGGGATGGAGAAAGACGGGACTGAAAGGACCTAGACGGGGCACGCAGGACGAGACGGGAAGGGACGGGATGGGAAGGGACGGGACGAGGCGGATGGGATTCGAAGATACGGGATGGGAGGAGACGGGATGCGAAAAGGACGGGATGGGGCCCTCCCTGCCTTTCCTGCGGGGTCTCGGACAGGACTGCTCCGAGCTAAAGAGGGTCCCAAACTCAGACCCATGAATCATCCTCACCTGCGGGCAGCCGTCGGACTGCTCTCCCCGGGCAACAGCTACCGCCGCCGGCGGAATCACGGCGGGGCCGGGACCGGAGTCTGGGCCGGGGCCGCGGCGGTGCCCAGCCGGGGGTGTCCCGGGCTCAGAGGAGCTGAGCGAGGGGAAATCCAGAGTCTTGTTGTCGAAGGCATCCTCTACGCTGCAGAACATCCCCCCGCGCTTCTGCCGCGGCCGCGGGCTGCCCGCTCCCAGCCCCGCGAAGCAGGCGGGCAGAGCCTCCTCCCGCGGCACCGACATGGGCTCGGGGAGGGGGTCCCTGGGCAGCCCCCACCGCCGCCCCTCCCGGTGCCGGGCCCCGTGCTCTCTTCAGCCGTCTGGCCCTGGGGAGCGCGACAAAGTGCGCTAAAAGCGGGGCAGGAACCCCCCACCCCGGCCCCGCTGCCACCGGAGAGCCACCTCGCAGCCTGGGAAAGGCACCGGCAACGCGGTCTCGGCCGCTCCTCCCGCTCCCCACCCCCGCCCCACCGGGGCTGCGGGGCCGGCGCTGGGTCTGGGGGAGGGTTCTGTCCCCCCAGGCGAAGTGTCACTGCCTGGCACTGTCACAGCGCGCCTGGAATCGCTCCCGACAGCGGGCCCGCTGCGCATCGCAGGGCACCGAGTGGCCTTGATCCCAGTGGCGGCTGCAAAAGAGGTTCCAGGCAAACCTTCCGGTGGCCTTGCAGTGCTTAGAGGGGACGAGAAAAAAGCTGGGGACAGACTTTTGAGGAGGGAGTTTCAGACTAGATGGAAGGAAGAGTGACAGCGAGGGTGATAAGAGCCTGGCTTAGGTTGCCCAGAGAGGTGGGACATGTCCCATCCCTGAAACCACTGCAGAGCAGGTTGTCTGGGGCTGTGAGCAACCTGCTCTAGTTGCAGACATAACTGCTGATTGCAGGGGGGGTTGGAGTGGATGACCTTTAAAGGTCACTCCCCACCCAAACCACTCTCTGGCTCCACGATTCTCTAATTCAACAGCAGAACATCCTTCCAAGCAGAATTGATCTCTTCACCTCTATTTTCAAACTTGGATTCAAGGGGCCTTGATCCCAGCAGTAGCTGAGTGGTGCGAGAAGGGGAAAAGCTCAGCTCAGCAGGAGGTCCTGCGTCTCCAAGAGTCTTTGTTATTCACCATTTAATCCAAGTTCTGAGGTAGAATTTAAGTGGTGAAAATGTATTTCCTTATAACTCCAAAATCAGCCAAACTACTAAAATCAAAGGTTCCCTTTGTCCCACAGCACTAAGGGACATGGCCAAGGTGGAGCTGGGTTGATGGTTGGACTTGATGATCTTAGGAGTCTTTTCCAACCAAAACAACTCCATGATTCTAACCCTGGGGAGAGAACCAACCCAACTTCTCTGCAACCCAGGGCAAGAACCACCCCAGCTTCTCTGCAACCTGGGGAGAGAACCAACCCAGCTTCTCTGCAACCTGGGGAGAGAACCACCCCAGCTTCTCTGCAACCCAGGGAAAGAACCAACCCAGCTTCTCTGCAACCCAGGGAAAGAACCAACCCAGCTTCTCTGCAACCTGGGGAGAGAACCAACCCAGCTTCTCTGCAACCCAGGGAAAGAACCAACCCAGCTTCTCTGCAACCCAGGGAAAGAACCAACCCAGCTTCTCTGCAACCCAGGGAAAGAACCAACCCAGCTTCTCTGCAACCGGGGGAAAGAACCAACCCAGCTTCTCTGCAACCCAGGGAAAGAACCAACCCAGCTTCTCTGCAACCCAGGGAAAGAACCAACCCAGCTTCTCTGCAACCCGGGGAAAGAACCAACCCAGCTTCTCTGCAACCCAGGGAAAGAACCAACCCAGCTTCTCTGCAACCCAGGGAAAGAACCAACCCAGCTTCTCTGCAACCCGGGGAAAGAACCAACCCAGCTTCTCTGCAACCGGGGGAAAGAACCAACCCAGCTTCTCTGCAACCCAGGGAAAGAACCAACCCAGCTTCTCTGCAACCCAGGGAAAGAACCAACCCAGCTTCTCTGCAACCCGGGGAAAGAACCAACCCAGCTTCTCTGCAACCTGGGGAAAGAACCAACCCAGCTTCTCTGCAACCTGGGGAAAGAACCAACCCAGCTTCTCTGCAACCTGGGGAGAGAACCAACCCAACTTCTCTGCAACCCAGGGAAAGAACCAACCCAGCTTCTCTGCATCCTGGGGAAAGAACCACCCCAGCTCTCTGCAACCCAGGGAAAGAACCAACCCAACTCCTCTGATATGAAGGGCTTAAAAGGTCTCTTTTTATTAAAAGCTGACAATACTGTAGGTACTTTACAAATGAATAGAAAGTCTCTTGCTATATATTATATGAATCACCATACAAAAATATCTGTAAAATTCTGTAACTGCTGAGCCCAGCCCCTCTGTGGGGCTGACAAGTCCCCTTCCAGCGCTGCACCCAACACAGAGCAGTCAGGGCATGGTCGGTGGGGTTCTCCAAGAGGACACGGTCAGGGCATGCCAGCCCAAGGGGGACAAACACGGTCTCTGGGTAGGGGTTTGCATAAGGTGAGGGCGGCTCCTCTGCCAAATAGGTAGGTCCAGGGTCTATCACACAGACTCACAAGGCTGTTTCCTGAGTCGAAAGCAAATCCACACCACTGCCCCTCACGTTGCAGGGTGGTAGTGGCATCCAGGGTGCGAAGGGAGCTGGTGCCAGGCCCCCCTGAAGGATCCCTGGGTGTGTTTTCTCTTCACGGCCAGGAGTTTTTCTCAGGAGCTGTGTAAGGCACTCGGGGATACACTGAAGGCTACGGAGAGTACAAGAGAGGAACACTTTGAGGGACAGCCACAGGTCCTCCAGCAGCTTGGACGACAAGCACAGGCCTGGAGCAGCCAACGTGTGACTGTGGATGAAGCCAGCTGCGGCTCCAGAGGGGTTCAGCTCAGCTGCATTGAGTCCCCAGGGTTGTGGGACACGGGTGGGAGCATCCCCAGCGCTGCGGTGCTCTGTCAGGAAGCCTGCACCTCTGAGCTGATGGATCCACATGTGCTGCTCCTGCTCTGGGAGGTGAGCTGATGGATCCACATGTGCTGCTCCTGCTCTGGGAGGTGAGCTGATGGATCCACATGTGCTGCTCCTGCTCTGGGAGGTGAGCTGATGGATCCACATGTGCTGCTCCTGCTCTGGGAGGTGAGCTGATGGATCCACATGTGCTGCTCCTGCTCTGGGAGGTGAGCTGATGGATCCACATGTGCTGCTCCTGCTCTGGGAGGTGAGCTGATGGATCCACATGTGCTGCTCCTGCTCTGGGAGGTGAAGCATAGCGCTCGTGACACATCAGAAACACACCTGGGGAGACGCTGGGTTTACCTGGCCCTGTACTGTTGTTCTTTGAAGGACATCTGGGGAATTTAGAACAGAACCCCCAAATCCCAGCACAGTGGGGTTTGGAAAGGACCTCTGCAGATCATCCAGTCCAACCCCTCTGCTAAAGCAGAGGCACCTCACAGCAGCTTGCCCAGGATCATGATGTCCAGGTGGGTTTGGAATCTCTCCAGAGGAGACTCCACAACTCTGGGCAGCCAGCTCCAGCACCCTCACACCAAACAAGTTTCTCCTCATGTTCTTATAGGTGAGAAACGGGTGGGTGGCAGCCCCTGACCTGCAGCTTCGTGCCTGAGGAGCAGGCACTCACCATTTGGAGCATGGCTGGGGACCTTCCCAAGCCGCACACCCCACCTTCCCTCTGCTACTCTACCTCTGCTCTGGGGGCTGGAGAGGCTGGAGGAAACCCCCCAGATTTGGGTAACGGCCCCCACACCATGGACCTGTGGCTGAGATCATGCTATTAAAAGATCCACAAGACCCAGAAGTGAGAAGACAGCCAAAAAGACCTGACCCAGCTCCCCTCATGCTGGCACCACCTCCAGAAGGGCTCTGTGCAAGGTCAAGGACTCACTGTGCAAACTCATGGTACCAGACCTCAGTGGGGTCAGAGACAAGGGGACTGAGAATGGAGCAAACCCCTCATGCTGGAATCCAGAAGCACACCTGGGCAGACACCCACCTGTGCACTGGAGAGAGGGAAACAGGTCTGGAGACATTCTTGGGGCCGTTGTCTTCCCCCCTATGTACAGCTCTTTTTACAGATAAATATTAACATACACTCAGCACAGTTCCTTATTTACAGCCACACCTGGCCTGTGCAGTTAGCTGCTGAATTAAAGACCATGATGAAGTCTAATTAATGAGGAAATGGAACTGAAGCTCTAGACACACAGGGTGCAGAAGCACAGCCTGGGTAAACAGCAATGAGATGGACCTTGGCCACTTCCAAACACACTGGAGGTCCCCATGCCCATCCCCAGCAGTGCCCTGGGTACCATGACAGAACTCCCAGTGCCCCAGGATGCTTGGCTGCACTCCAGTCACCCCATTAGGGCCTTTCCAGAGGTGCTGGCATGGCCCATTCCTGCAGATTCCCAGCAATGGATCAGTCACAGAATCATCATAGAATGGTTTGGGTTGGAAGGGACCTTGAAAACCACTCAGTTCCAACCCCCCTGCCATGGTCAGGAACAACCTTCCACTAGACCAGGTTGCCCAAGGCCTAGACCAGGTTGTTCCTGCCCTAGGCTGCAGCTCCCTCACTACTGCTCAAAGTTTTTCCAGGGAAATAAAACATTTAAGCCACAGAGTGTTAAAGTAGGACACAAAGTGGACACATTTTGAGCGTGAAATAGAGAGGTTAAAAATGCAGCTCATTGATGTAAGCCTGGTGTTGGTGTCTGGGAGAACATTACAGGGAGTCACAGATTGCATCAGGTTGGAAGGGACCCTCAAATGTCACCTTGTTCAACCTCACTGCACTCAGCAGGGACACCTCCAACTAGAGCAGGCTGCCCAAGGCCACATCAAGTTTGACCTTGAATATCTCCAGGGCTGGAGCCTCAACCACATCCCTGGGCAACCTGATCCAGTGTCTCACCACTCTCCTTGTACAGAATTTCCTCCTAATGTCTAAATGATTTCTATAATCCCACCACAAGCTGATACAAATCCACAATCTCTGAGTTAAACATCATCTCACTCCAGCATCACTGTAACTCTTCCTGACCAGCTCATCTCCTCACATCTTTGCAGCTCAGCTCCTCTGCTGCTCACTGTCCAGTTCAAAGCAGGTGATCCACAGAGAGTTGGTAGAATTTTCAGTGCCAGGGGATTTTCTTCACAGCTTTTCAAACCCAGCAGAAGCTTTAGGGGTGGTGCAGGAACCTACAGAAGAAGATAAAGACCAGCATTAACCACCACTCAGCTCCTCTTCCAACACAGGAGGCACTACAACTAGTCTAAAGGAGGCTGAGGGGAAACCTCATTGCCCTCCACAACTCCCTGAAAGAAGGCTGGACTGAGGTGGGATTGGTTTCTTCTCCCTAGTATCAGATAATAGAAGGAGAGGAAATGGCCTGAAAGTGCACCAGGGGATGTTTAGATTGGAGATCAGGAACCATTTATTTGCTGCTAGAGCAGTCAGACACTGGAACAGGCTGCCCAGGAAGGTGGTGGAGTCCCCATCCCTGGAGGTGTTCAAGGAACATGTGGACATGGCAGTTGGAGACATGGCTTTTCCAGCCCAAACCATTCTATGGCTCTATAATTCCCCTTGCATGGGATTTGCTGGGTTGTGTTGGCAGCTCTCATTTCAGCCTGCAGCTCATCCAATTGCTGGCTTTACTCTAAAAACCCAGATTTTGTTCCATGCTGCACCATCCCTGTGGGATCCATTCTCCTGCGACAGCACTGCCCTAAGAGTTATCAAGGAATGATGAGAACAGGTAAAGATTGCCCCATCCACATTCACACCACTTCTGAGGCCCCCTCTCTTCACCACCACCCTCCCACAGCACTCACAAACCTCGCCTTTGGAGCATGCCACTGGTCCAAGTGAATTCCCAGGATGTGCTGGGAAGTGATACAGGTTGGGATCCCAGAAGAGAGCAGGTGCATGAGCCATGACCTACAGCACCCCAAGACACTGCTGCCTCTGCGCTGAAGTCAGCAAGCAGCAAGCACACCGTTTGTTGGGTAATTGCTGCTTACAAGGAGGTCACAAATGATGCTCCTACCAGAAACCAGAGGAAGGACAGGCTATGGCACACCTCTCTCACCTCCTGAGCTGACTGAGGGAAGGCTGCCTGACTGGTGAGCAGCAGGCCATGGCAGATGGTTCTGCCCCTCTGCTCACCTCTGCTGAAATCCAAACTGATGTGTTGGGGGCAGCTCCGGAGATCTCAGCACAGGAGAGAGAGACCTTTTGGAGCAAGGCCAGAGGAGGCTACAGCAGTGATGGAAGGATTGGAAGCCCTCTGCTGTGAGGCCAGGCTGAGAGAGTTGGAGTTGTTCACCCTGGAGAAGAGAATGCTCCAGGGAGACCTCAGAGCTACATTTCAGTCTCTAAGTGGAACCTATGGGAAGACTGAGGAGGGACTGTTTAGAAGGGCCTGTGGTGACAATAGTTTGACACTGGAGCAGGGGAGATTTAGGCTGGACATCAGGAGGAAGTTCTTCACAGTGAGGGTGGTGAGACACTGGAAGAGGTTGCCCAGGGATGTGGTCGAGGCCCCATCTTTGAAGACATTCAAAGTCAAAGTTGATGTGGCCCTGGGAAAGCCTACTGTGGTTGGAGGTGTCCCTGATGAGTGCTGTGAGGTTGGACAAGATGAGCTTTGAGGGTCCCCTCCAATGTGATGCAATCTGTGACACTCTGGTTCTGTTAACAGAGTTCCTAAAAGGATCCAGGACTGGGAGCAATGGAGAGCAACCAGCACTGGATCTTCGAGATGCCACCTTGCTTTAGGTATGAGTGAGTCACTCCAAAGAGCAGCCAGGCACAGGGCACAGCAGTCACAACACGTTTAGGTGACAGCAGAGCAGGGTGTTGCAGGCTCACGGAGCATCACCACCCCTGCCACTCCAAATGTCACCTGGGTGCTGTCTGGGGCTCTGTCTGGAGGGCTGGTGCCTGCTTATCTTAGGAGCAGCAAAGTCTCCATCCCCTCTCTGTGCCATCATCTGGCAGACAGGTTATTTGTCAGACAGATGGAAAAATAGGGCAGAAAAGGGATTTCAAGCCTGGTAATGGATGGAGCTCCAGCATTTGTGCTCCTGAGCCTTTCCCTGCAGCTGAAGCACTGCAGCTTTGCTGGGAGACCAACCCAGGGTGGGTGTCCAGCAAAGATTCACAGTTTGCAATGAGTTGGAGGGGACCTTCAAAGCTCATCTTGTCCAACCCCACTGCAGCCAACGGCAACACCTCCAACTAGAGCAGGCTGCCCAGGGACACATCAAGGCTGATCTTGAATGTCTCCAGGCATGGGGCCTCAACCACAGCCCTGGGCAACCTCTTCCAGTATTCTACCACCCTCACTATGAAGAACTTCCTCCTGATGTCCAGCCTAAATCTCTCCTGCTCCAGTGTCAAACATTGCCCCTTCTCCTGTCACCACAGGCCCTTCTAAACAGTCCCTCCCCAGCCTTCCTGTAGGTCCCCTTCAGATGCTGAAATGCTGCTCTGAGGTCTCCCTGGAGCCTTCTCTTCTCCAGACTGAACAGCCCCAATTCTTTCAGCCTGTCTTTGTAGGAGAGGTGCTACAGCCCTCTGATCGTCTTTGTGGCCTTGCTTTGGACCTGTTCCATCAGGTCCATGTCTCTCTTGTGTTGGGGGTGCCAGAGGTGGATGCGCTACTCCAGAGAAGGTCTCACCAGAAAGAGAGCAGAGGCACAGCAGCCCCTCTCAGGCCCTTCTAAACAGTCCCTCCCCAGCCTTTCTCTAAGTCCCCTTCAGATGTTGAAATGCTGCTCTAAGGTCTCCCTAGAGCCTTCTCTTCTACAGGCCACAGCTCTCTCAGCCTGTCCTTGCAGGAGAGCTGCTCCAGACCCCTGATCATCTTTGTGGCCTCCTCTGGATCCGCTCTAAGAGTTCTGTGCTCTTCTTGTGTTAGGGGTCGCAGAGCTGAACAACGATTCATGTGCTGTGGGGGCTGGCCTCTTCTCCCCAGTATCAGGGCACAGAGCAAGAGGAAATGCCCTGAAATTGTGCCAGGGGAGGTTTATGTTGGACATTAGGAAACACTTCTTTGCTTCAAGAGTGGTTAGGCATTGGAACAGGCTGCTCGGGCAGGTGGAAGATCCCCGTCCCTGGAGGTGTTCAAGGGATGTGTAGACATGGCACTTGGGGACACGGTTTAATGGCCATGGTGGTGCTGGGTTGATGGTTGTATTCAATCTGAGAGGGCTTTTCCAACCCAAACAATGATCCCATGATTCTGTGTGGAGAAGGAATGATGCCTGTGTGAGCCATGCCCTGGGCTGCAGGCAAAGGAGATGTCAAGGTAAATGTTTGGGTTTGGTCAGGTCTAAGCTGTGTTAAAGGGGATTTGCTGGGGGTTTGTTCAAACACCCCACCCTGAGCTCTAAATCCCATTTCACACCCTCTGGCTTGTCCTGTGGCCTACCACTGTGGCAGGCCATGAGGTGGCTGGTGGCAGTGGGTGACAGCAGATAGGCCATTTGCCCTCAGGACCGCATGGCTGAGAGAGGCCAGCAGCACCGGCATGGGACATGCAGCTCCTACAGCTGCTGAGGAGAACCACAGAATCAACCAGGTTGGAAGAGACCTCCAAGTTCATCCAGTCCAACCTAGCACCCAGCCCTATTCAGTCAACTAAACCATGGCACTAAGTGCCTCATCCAGGCTTTGCTTGAACACCTCCAGGGACGGAGGAACACTGAGGGAGTAACAAAAAGGAGCTAAACCCAGCAGTGATTCAACTCCTGAATTAATGCTTTGTGATGTCTTACACTGCTGACCTGCAGTGGAGTTGATCATCAGCTGAAACAAGTTGAAGCTGGCTGAAAATGTGAAATAAGATTTGTCTGGGCACCCAGCAACCTGCAGGGAATGTCTCTGGGAGGTTGCTTCATGGTGTGCTCAGTGTCACAGGCAGGAAGCTTGGTGGCTGTCACAGAATCACAGAATCATTTAGGCTGAAAAGAACTCCAAGACCATCAAGGTCAACCACTAACCCAGGACTGCCAGGTCACCACTAAACCATGCTCTTCAGCATCTCTCTGGGAATGAGGACTTCAACACTGCCCTGGGCAGCCTGGGCCAGACCTTGACAATCATTTTTGGAAAGAAATTGTTCCTCATGTCCAAGCTAAACCTTCCCTGGGGCAACTTGAGGCCATCTCCTTTCCTCCTACAACTTGTTCCCTGGGGGAAGACACTGACCTCCACTTGGCTCCAAGCTCCTTTCAGGGAGTTGTAGAGAGCCAGAAGGTCTCCTCTCAGTCCCCTTTTCTCCAGGCTGTACAAACCCAGCTCCCTCAGCTTCTCTTGCCGAAAAGCCCATGAAAGGGTGACTGGGGGGTTAAAAATGGTCCTTTTTAGTCTGGAGGAGTTCTGCTTAGGGCCAAACGGCCAGGAATTAAAAGAATCAACCTGAGTTGGTGGCTTTGGTCCCCAGCAGCCATTAGATGAATGCCTTTCCTGAGTCTGGGCTCATCCCACTGTCCATCTCAGCCTGGTGGCACACAGTGGCACTGCCAGACGGTCCTCTGTGCACGGAGGAAACACTCCAGCAACCATTCCAAGTCAGGTTAGAGGACTGTGAGCAACCTGCCCTACTTGCACATGTCTGTGCTCACCACAGGGGCATTGGACTAGATCACAGCATCACAGAATGCTTGGGGCTGGAAAGGACCTCAAAAGATCATGCAATCCAACCCCCCTGCTAGAGCAGGATCACCTGGACTGCATCCAGGCAGGTCTTGAGTACCTCCAGAGAAGGAGACTCCATAACCCCAAGGTGATCTTTGAAGGTCCCTTCCCACCCAAACCAGTTTAAGAATGAAGAGCAATCTTTGGAAATCCCAGTGAATGTTTATGGATTTATGGTGAGGAGACCATGCCCATACCTCAAAGTTTGGGTTTTTTTCCTCCCTCAAAGTAGGCAGATGCACAACTGAAGGGAAACCACCCAACCCTACCCATCTATCTTGACACCCGTGGTGAGCACACACTGCTCTGAAGAGCCATTCAGGAGCATAAAAGCATTCCACTTCATCAATATTTACAGGGCTGGAATCTGAAGTGCTGCTGCTGCTGGGGCCCTGGACCCCCCCTGAAGCTCTCCAGCATCTGCAGGGGGCTGGGGTGAGCCTGGGGCCAGGTTGTGTCAGGGCAGGTTGGGATTTCAGGCATCGCCTCCCTAATGCAAGCTGCCTGCGCAGAGCCTGACCTAGATCTGAGCTTCCCATCACTGGCAGGAGGCTGAGACAGGGACTAGCAACCAGCACAGCTCATTTTTAACCATTTCTGCTCACTTCCATGCACTGTTTTACGCCACAGACAGGCCCAGATGCAGGGAAAAGCTGGGTGCCTGGCATCAGCAGCGTGGAGCATAATCAGGTATTGCAGCAGACCCACCACTGGGGTGGATAACACTAAACTGATGGCCAAGCCACAGAATGACAGCATCACAGACCTTGGAAGGGACCTTAAAGATCATTTAGTTCCAACCCCTCTGCCATGGGCAAGGGCACCTGCCACTAGACCAGGTTGCTCAAGGCCTCATCCAACCCGACCTTGGACACCTCCAGAGAGGGGCCATTTGCAAACACCCTAGCAGAGATAACTCCCCTTCAGTTCAATTACCTCTAACCAGAAGAGATGCTGACCTCCTGGTGCAAGCTCTGCCCCTTGGCTCATGGACCAGGCTGCTCAAAGTCTCATTCATTCTGATCTTAAATGCTTCCAGGGCATCCACAACTTCTCCGGGCAACTTGTTCCAGTGCCTCACCACCCTCACAGTAAAGAACTTCTTCCTACTGTCAACTCTGAATCTACCCTGGGGCGTTGCTGTGACGACTGCACACCAAGGAGCCTAGCCAAAGAGTTACTCATGGACCTCCAAAAATGAATCTCTAGAAAATGAAGCCTTCTGATGGCAGCACTAAGTGAAGCCAGAGCTATGTGCACGTGAGGAACCTGGCTGGCAGCTGCTGCTGCCCATCCCCGGGGCTGAGCTCAAGCATCACAGAATCACAGAACAGTTTTGGTTGGAAAAGGCCTTTTAAGATCATCAAATCCAACCATCAACCTAAGACCACCATGGCCACCATGCCTGCACAGATCTGCTCACAAGGTATTGCAATGGTGCCTTCCACCTGGGTGGGCAACACTAAATTCATAGCCAAGTCACAGAATACTGGAGACAAAGAATAACAAAATGGTTTGGGTTGGAAGGGGTCTTAAAGATCACCCAGTTTCAACCCTTATGCCATGGTCAGGGACACCTCCTGCTAGACAGGTTGCTCAAGGCCTCCTCCATCCTGGCCTTGAACACTTCAGGGAGGGGGCATCCACTTCTCTGGGCAAGCTGGTTTCCAACAAGTGGTGAGGAACAAGTCTTCTGTAGAGTTTGAAGATCATGGTTACCCAGCACAGCAGGGAAGAGAATGGTCTCCTGGCTCAGCTTCTCCGTGCTGCATTGGCTCTGAGGTGCAGTGGAAATGAATAATTGAAGCAGAAGGATGGAAAAACCATAAATCCATGGCAGCCTGTCAAGAAGCTGACTGCTCACAGGGCTCATTTCCTGTTACAGATCAGCAGGTCGCAGAAATGAGCTCTGCTGCGGCGCTAATAGGTGACATTCCCAGGGGAAGGGTCTCCAAGGAGGGGGAGAACCTAGTCGAGCTGCCAGAGCAGAAAACTCAGCCTGACACCCCCACCACAGCTCAGGCTGCTCCTGGAGGAAAGACAGCCCAAGGGCAAGATAGGGGCAAGGTGTCAACCCCCACCTCCACCCCAATGAGGACCCCTGGGTGGGATGCTCTGGGTTGAAGGCAGCTGCTGAACCTTTCTGAAACAGCATTCTGGTTCCTCAGACACTTTTCCATGGCAGCTTTTGGGAAATGTGGCTGCAGTGAACTCTCTCAGATCTGTCACATGATAAATGGGCAGCTTCAGGATTCTGTGGCCGCTCTCCTGGTGCTAGTAGAGCCTCTGGTGAAAGCTCACATGGAGTACTCTGGTGTCCCCAACACAAGAAGGACATCAAACCATTGGAGCAGGTCCAGAAGAGGCCACAAAGATGATCAAGAGGACTGGAGCACCTGCCCTATGGGGACAGGTTGAGAGAAGTGGGGTTGTTCAGCCAGGAGAAGGCCCTGGGAGACCTTAGAGTTGCCTTTTGGTACTTGAATAGGCCTACAGGAGAGCTGGGGAGGGACTTTTTTAGGCAGCCTGTAGTGATAGGATGAGGGCAAATGGCTGTGAGCTGGAAGAGAGCACACCGAGACTGGAGATTAGGAGGAAATTCTTTACTGTGAAGGTGGCAAGACACTGCAACAGGTTGCCCAGGGAGGCTGTGGATGCTCCCTCCCTCTTAGGTGTCTGAGGCCAGCTTGGATGGGACCTTGAGCAACCTGGGCTAGTGGGAGGTGTCCCTGCTCATGGCAGGGTGGTTGGAACTGGATGATCTCTAAGGCCCCTTCCAATCCAACCCATTCTCTGATCCTATGAAGCTGTCACACGCCAAAGCAGCAGCTTTAGGATTCTGTGGTTGCTCTCCTGGTGCAATTAGCAGAGCCTGAGAGGGCTGCTTTGATTTGACAGCCTGTGACTATTTCACAGCCCTCTCCCCAGCGACCATCACAGCCTTGTCAGCCCAGGGTGGCATCTCCTTGACAGCCACTCAGACTCTCATTTCCCCCATTTGTTGTGTCCCCAGGGCGAGTTCTTGTTTACCAGGAGAAGGAAGCTGGCCACCGGGGCAATCTGTCTGCAGAGGAAAGCCAGCACGAAAACTGCCTTCATCTGCCTCTACAGATCTGCAGGAGGCCATGACAGCTCTTAGTTCCTTGGACATGTTCTCCTTTCCTGGGGGAGGCTTGTCTGGGATTTCTGATGACCTAGAAGTGCAGGCAGAGCTGCTGCGCACACCGACCCCACTGCACGCATGTGCTGCAGACCTGCTGCAGCAGGTGTGGTGGGCTTGGGATCAGCAGGGCTGCAGGAACACTTGTAGGTGCCCTAGGTGAGGGCATGACCACACAGGCTGGACACCACCTGTATGAGGGAAGCCCTCACACTGTGCTACTGTGGAGCAGATCACAGAACCATTTTGGACAGAAGAGACCTTTAAGATCACCAAATCAAACTCCCAGCCTAGTACTGCCAGGTCACCGCTAAACCATCTCCCTCAGCACCGCATCTACCATGGCTCTGAAACTCCTCCAGGGATGGGGACTCCATCACTGCCCTTGGCAGCCTGGGTGAGACCTGGATGATCCTCATGCAGCAGAAATTGCTCCTCATGCCCATCCAAAACCTCCCCTAGTTCATCCTGAGGCCATTTCTTCTTGTCCTACTACTTGTTTCTTGGGAGACGATAGTGACTCCTCTCATGGCTCCAACCTCCTTTGGTGGAGTTGTAGAGAGCCAGAAGGTCTCCCTTGCCAAGATGAACACCCTCAGGTCCCTCTGCTGCTCCTCAGAAGTCACTTTCAGACCTACTGTCAGAAATCTTTATGGATGCACAAAAGGTTGTGCCTATCAGGGCTTTGAACCTGCCATAAAAAGGTGCCTAAGCTTCATCTAGCTACAAGCTGAATGGTCTCCTGGGGGGCATGAAGAAAAGTGTGGCCAGCAGGTTGAGGAAGGTTTTCCTCCTCCTCTACTCTGCCCTGGTGAGGCCATGAGTCCTAGGTCCAGTTCTGGTCTCCCCTCTGGAGAGGGTCTCTCACTGGAGAGAGTCCAGTGGAGGCTCTGAAGATGCTGAGGGGCCTGCAGCACCTCTGTGAGGAGGAAAGGCTGAAATCTGTGGCTATGGAGCCTGCAGAAGAGCAGCCTGAGAGGGGATCTGATCAATGCTCAGCAAGAACTGAAGGATCTGTGAGGGGCAAGAGGATTAGGGTCAGACTCTTGTCAGTGGTGCCCAGTGACAGGACAAGGGGCAATGGAACCCAGGGACAAAGTGGAACCCAGGAGGTTCCACCTGACCATCAGGAGAAACTTGTGGGTGCTGGAGCCCTGGAGCAGGCTGCCCAGAGAGGTTGTGCAGCCTCCTTCTCTGTAAAGATTCCAACCCCACCTGGCCATAGTGATCCTGGGCAAGCTGCTGTGCCTCTGCTTTAGCTGGGGGGGCTGGACTGCATGAGGTCCCTTCCAGCCTCATGGTGCTGGGATTCTTTCATTCTGTGTTAGTCAATATTCATTTCAGCTCAGAATTTGACTCTCCAGGTAACACTGGAGTGTTTTGCTGTGCACCTTGTCTCTGTACCAGAAGCAAAAGGATGACATCCCACCAGGAACCTGAACATGCTCCAAGATCCCTCATTTGTTTCCTTCATTTGCTGCCACACATGGGTAGAACATTGTGCCCAAAGGCCTGACTGCTCCAAGCCTTGCAAGTTATTCCTCTGCAGGTAAAACTGTGTTTGTAGTCCCGGGGAGTGTGCACACAAACATTCACTCACCGCTGTGATGCTTCTCTGACCAAAACAAATTCACTTTTTAAATGGATTTTCCATCTCATTAATTCCTCAGGCTGATACTGAATTTGGAAGAGGATCAAAATGTGTCCTTATTATTTACAGGAACTCAGCAAGAAGCAAATTAAGGGGAATAGGAGTTCAGACTTGATGGCACCAGGAGCTGCTGTGCCTGGGAGTGCTTTGGAACGTGAGTGATGGAATGAGCGACTGCCTCCAAAAGCAGCTCTGTGACCCAGGCTTGTGCCAGGATCCAGCCTGTCCTCAGTGATGTTGAATCTCTGTTTTGGTTAAAAATCACTGATTTGGAGTTATTTACCAAATGGAAACCCTGCAGTGCTGATCAGAAACGGATGTGAAGGTGTCACTGAGGAGGTCTCTGGTCTGTGAGGGATTCTAGGACATGGACGCTTTATGGAGAAAGGTCTCAGTGGGATTTGTTCCAAATTCTGGGTGAAGTTTTCTTTCTGAGAGTAAGATACAGGATGGAAGCTCCTGAGGTCTTGAGGAGAAGCAGACAGGATGCAGACTGCTGTGCACAAACTCACAGGATATTTAGACTCTGGAGATCTTCTCTTCTTCTCACAGCTTTGTGGAACACCTGCATGAGCCACGCTGGCATCAGAAACTGGAATGGTTTGGGTTGGAAGGGACCTTCAAGATCATCTAGTCTCAAGCTCAGGTTTGCTTCCAAATTGTTCTCCTCTGGGATTTAGCAAACCACTGCTAAATTGCCATAGCAAACCATAAATTGCCACCTTTCTACCAGTGGAGACCTCCCTGTGCTGAAGGAACTTTTCCAGAGGTGCCTCAAAGCCACTCTGTGCTGAAGCTCTGCTTGAGCACCAGCAACGTCGTTATTCCTGCCTCAGGACCTCCATCTTGTCTCATTTCACCCCATCTCCAAATGCAGACTGACATTGTCATTTCTGTGCATTTCAGGCTGTGACCACTCTTGAGACATCCCAGCAGAGATTCTGTGCTGAGCTTCCACAGACCAGGGGTTGCTACCCTGCCAGAAACAGCTTCAGAGTCAATTCCTGCTCCTCGCTGACACCAAGGAGGAACCAGGGAACCACAGGATACTTTTGGTTGGAAGAGACCTTTCAGATCATGGAGTTCAGCCCAAGGCTGAGGCTACACTGTGTCCCTCAGCACCACATTTCTGCCTTTCTGAAACATCTCCAGGGATGGGGATTCAACCACAGTATCACAGTATAGCCTTGGTCAGTCTTTGAGAACCATTTCAGTCAAGAATTTTCTTCTAATCTCCAACCTAAACCTCCCCTGGGGCAACTTGAGGCCATTTCCTCTTGTTATGTCACTCGTTCCCTAGAAGAGAACAACCCCCACCTGACTCCAACCTCCTTTTAGGGAGTTGTAGAGAGCCAGAAGGTCTCCCCTCAGCCTCCTCTTCTCCAGGCTGAACAACCCCAGTTCCCTCAGCTGCTCCTCACCAGTGCTATTCTCCAGACCCTTTACCAGCTTTGTTACCCTTCTTTGGGCTTGCTACAGTCCTTCAGTTTCCCTCTTGGAGTGAGGGCCCCAAAACTGAGCTCACAACTCAAGGTGTGGCCTCACCTGTGCTGAGGACAGAGGGAAACGTGCAGCTTTTGCACCACGTCTCCTCCATCCTCCCAGGCACGGTGCGTGGTCAGCTGGAGGTGTGATGGATTCAACTGCCCCTATGTGGGCATGGGATTGGAAGGGACCCTGAAACTCACCTTGCCCAACCCCTGTAGTCAGCAGGGACACCTCAAGCTTGACCTCGGAACATCTCCCAGGGATGGGCTCTCAACCATACCCCCTGCACAAGCTGTTCCACTGTTTCATCACCCTCGTGAAGACATTCCTCCTGCTGTCCAACCCAAAACTCCCCTGCTCCAGTTTCTACTTTTCCTCCTTACATCACACTAAACAAAGAACCTTTGGGTCATCCTGCCCAGCATAAGACCTGCTAATTAATATTCTAATGATGCATCTGTGACTCCATGAATCTCATCACCTTACTTCAGCCCCCTGTGCAAAGCCAGCCCCAAGCCCTTTCAGAAGGCAGGGATGTGCAAGCATACAGCAGGAGACAGCTCACAGGACACCATGGGGGAAACTGAAGCTCCAGGAGCTCCCCAAGCCCTTTCAGAAGGCAGGGATGTGCAGGCATACAGCAGGAGACAGCTCACAGGACACCATGGGGGAAACTGAAGCTCCAGGAGCTCCTCAAGCCCTTTCAGAAGGCAGGGATGTGCAGGCATACAGCAGGAGACAGCTCACAGGACACCATGGGGGAAACTGAA
>WAAF01014694.1:0-16815 GCA_013400475.1 Tricholaema leucomelas
AGGAGGATCTGCTCCATGACCTTGCCAGGCAGAGAGGTGAGACTGACCAGGCTACAGTTTCTAGGCTCTTCTTTTCTTCCCTGTTTGAAGACACCTCCTTTTCCAGACAGCAGGGACTTCATTAGATTACCATGACATTTCAAATACGATGGACGGTCATTTGGCAACTTCATCTGCCAGTTCCCTCAGGACTTATGGATGGATCTTGTTGGGGACCCATAGACTCGTGTACCTTCAGGTTCTTTAGATAGCCTCAAATCTTCACTTACAGAGAGCAGATCTTCCTTTTCCCACTCCCCACCGCTGCTTTCTGGAGCTTGGACATACAGCTAGGACTCTTAACAGTGATTACTGAGGCAAAGCAGTCACTGAGCACCTCAGCCTTCTCTGTATCTATTGTGTCACATCTCCATTCTCCTTTTGGAGAGGCCCCATATTACCTCTAGCCACCTTTCTATCCCAGATGTAACTGAAGAAATTCTTCTTATTCCCCTGTATGTCCTTAGCCAAGTTTAATTCTATCTGTGCTTTTGTTTTCTAACCTGATCCCTGGCTACTAGGACAACCTCCTTTTAATCCTCCTATTTGGCTTGTTCTTGCTTCCATTGCTTACAGACTCTTCATTTTTACCCAAATAAGTCTAGAAACACTTTGTTTATCCACACCAGCCTTCTGGCACTCTCAGAATGCACTGCTCTTAGGCTTGGAGGATGGTCTCTGAATATTGAAAAGCTTCACTGGGACCCTCTTCCCTCCAGGGCTTTATCCTATGACAGTCTGCCAAGCAGATCCCTGAAGAGGATAAAGTCTGCTTCCTTGAAATTCAGAGTAGTGAGCTTGCTTTGCACTCTTTGATGCCCTGAGGATCTTAAAGTCTATCATTTCATGGTTGCTACAACTAAGACTGCCCTTAACTTCACATCACTCATCAGTCCCCCTGTGTTGGTGAGGACAAGGTCTAGTGTAACACCTTTTCTTTGGGTTCCTTTACCACCTGGAAGAGGAAACTGTCATCCATGCATTCCAGGGACTTCTTTAGATTGCTGGTGCCCTGCACCAACAGATATACAAGTGATTAAAATCTCCCATGAGGACCAGGGCTTGTGAACACAAAGCTGCTACTGTCTGCTTATAGAAAGCCTCATCCACTTGGTTTTCTTGGTCAGGTGGCCTGTAGCAGACCCCCTATGACATCATGATGAGCCCAGATTCACAAAAAAATACGTAAGCAACTATAGTTCTATTTGGATGCTAAATTCTCATTTATCTAATAGGAAATAGAAGTCAAAACATTTGAGGATTTGAATCTTTGTATTTCAAAAGTCAAAAAAAATATTTTACTAAACTTTGTAATTCATCCCACTGAATTAAATTTGAAGCAGATATCTGAGTTACCAACTGTAAATTCAAAGAAATAAAAATAAACCAATTGCTAAGAGAAAATAAACAGCCTGGAGCAATTAATTACTTTTCAAAATGACAAACAGAGGGAGTCTGATTATAATACTAATCCCTGTCACTTTTTTTTTTTCATATTTAATAGGTTAGAACCATTTGCTGCTGGTTTTCAGTTAGAGCTCTAAAGATGTATTAAGATATGACAGAGCCAAGAAGCCACACTTTTAAATAAAACTTCTTCATCTTGTAAATAGTCCTTTAGAATTTCTGCCTTTAATCATCAGTTTAATGAAGTCTAATGGATCTGTTATTATCCTTTCACTTCAATGTGGTGATGGGAATAAAATATAATTAAGGGTGTTTGAAATAAGAGAACAAAAGCTGAAGACAAGGGAGAAAAAGAGATAGATTCATCAATACTACATCAATGAGAGGTCAAACAAGCTGCAAATAGCTTTTCTGTAGGCAGCTACTCTAAAATATACTCAATTCTAGAATTCCTATTCTTATTCATAAACCTTGCAGCCTTCTACACTTATTACAGAAATACCTTATGTCTCATAGTGTTGAATAAAGCAAGTCTGAGTGAACCTGGTGCACCAATATTCATTTTTGAAAGAAAATCAAGTTGTATTTTACTAAAAGTAAGTTGTCTGTTTGAAGCAATAACTGTGAGGGAGATGATGTGCAGTTTTTGCATATTCCGATTGGGTTTTATCTAAGCTAAAATGCCTCTACAGGCAAAATAAAGTCTGATTAGTTTCTAATAAAATGACAGAACACATTTATGTCAAATATCTACTTCCAAGAAGTTTCTTGTATTGGGTAGAGGACAAATATTAAAGAAAAACTAATAATTAGATAGGGACATATATGCAATATGTACTTTTTAAGCAACAAAAAATTAATTATATGTAGTGCCAGCATTTTCCTTAGAAGTAGTCCTAAACTGAGAAGTCTCTACATTGTACACTTCAAGGCAGCATAAAAATACTTTTCTTCTTGTCCTAAATATATATATATATATATATACACACACACATACATACACATATATTTATTTTCAATTCAGTTTAGATTTCTGTGGGAAGTGGGAAATCAAATTTCTCACATCTCTAGCAGAAATAGATAAAATCTTCAATTTAAATTTCTTATATTCTTTGATAAGGGAAAATAATCTAAGTTACTTTTTAAAATAGCATGATCTTTCCATTTCCTATCTAATACTAGAAAACTAGTAATGTATCTTGCATTCTGTATTTCTCATTAATAAAAGAAATAACCACTTTAAACACAAGCCTATGACTTTCATCACAGCAGTACAGCTTAAAAAAAAAAAACTTATTATACCTTATGGTTATCAATGGTTTTATAACTTAACATCCTATATTAAAGTTACTCTTTATTCTTTCAGCACACTCAAAAGTGAGTATGGGGTTAGAAACAGTCACAGGAGAAAAATATGGCTTTTGTATATGATGCAAGAAGAGGGGTAAGACTAAGTCATTTTACTTTGATAAATGGTATGAACTTGTCCAGGAGCTGCATAGGAAAGCTTATTTTATTAATTTTCTCCTGCATCACTTGTTGAAGAGAAGACACTATCTGGATATAAACTGGGAGGTAGATTCATCTTGGCTATTGTGTTATTTCACCTCATTGATGGGATCAATGAAATGTATAAGAGAGAGGTTTATTTAGTCTTTTATACTACAAAAAAGCTAAAACTATCCAGCTCCTCATACTATTTCTCCCTCTACACCACCTCTTGAATCTCTTCACATATTTGTAATGCATGATGTTCCTTTATTTATTAACTACTTTGGCTTATAATTTTCTGGTAGTTTAACCCTTATTTGAATATTCTAATAAGAGAAATTGGGACTTTCCTGAAAGCTCAGTGTAGAATCTAAATAAATTAGATCACTGGATGTGGAAGAATAATAATTTTAAAGTCTATATCATTCACTGGTTTGCTAACTGGTATAAAAAGCCAAAGCATAATCAATTCCCTTCTCTTGGCTTTTGGGCACTGGCTCTGTTCAGTGTTCCTTTCCTCCTCTTTGACTCCTCCACACTGAATACTAACCTTGACTGACCAGACAACATGCAAGATCTTGCCAGTTTTTCTATCGGTGGAGAGAGAAGGTGGTGGCATTGGCCCCTTCTGGGTGGGGAAGAATGGATTTCTATATTATTTGTAAACTGTGTATAATCGTAAATACATGTAACTATATTGTATATATATGCTTGCAAATTTAGCTTTGCTGTAAAATAAAGTTTCACCTTACTTCCAAGCCATCTAGGCTGGTCTGGTAAATTTTAATTTGGAGGGTGATTTCCCAAACCCACCACACATTTCCACTACAGAGGATCTACACTGTTCCTTGAAGCCTAAAGGAATTTTGCCACTGGAGCACATCTTAAAGTGCTGACCAAAATAAGCAGTGAACCTAGAGTAACAGTCACATACAACGAAGTCACTTCATTTTCTTGTAAAATACGTGAGTCTGAAAGAAAGTAATACCACTTAGATTTCTATGCCTTGCTTCAGAAACAGTTGAAATTAGTTTAATTTTTGTCAGAAAATGAGTGTGTAATGAATGATATTTTTCAGGAAAGCATGGCTAAACATTTTCAATTTGTTTTCCCTTCTAATACAGGGAAAGCGGTTTCATCCATTTTCTCCATTGCCATATATACTTAAGCTCAATGCAGTACTAAAATATTTTTTCTATGCATTTTTCCCTGTTTTTTCCTTTTGATGGAATAGTGGCATAAAGGAGAGCATCAAGGTGGACCCATTTTGAATAATTTATTCATGACTTTTTAGTTCCTATGAGTTGAGTGTATGGCATCACAGCTTGACTCTTCAATTGTCCTATATATGCAAGGATAGCTGTAAACAGACCTTTTGTAAAGAACAAAAAGTTAAGCAACTCCTCCTTCCCTTCCTTTCACACAACAGTTAGAGCCAAATGGTTTTCAAGCTTGTTATGTACAATCCCGTTGTTATAGGGAGAACTTATTCCATAAGAAGATTAGATATTAGCTTAAGCTGCCTTGGTACAACTGAATAAGCATGAGCCTGCAGATATACAAATGCTAAATCCACTGGCATTATAATTTCTTAAGCATTCAGAAACCTCCAAGCTGTTCTAGATGGTAAAGCTTCCCACTAAACAGAAGTCTATTTCACAGACATACTAAATCTGTTTATTTTGAATAGAAGTAGCATTGTTCAAGTCAAGTTGTAGTGTAATAAACAGATTAGGGCAATAGGCAACAGAATTATTAAAAGTGAAAGATCATCAAGGAGAAGAGAAAGAAATGAATGCCAAATCTCCTATTTCAAACAAAAATGCAATGAAATTCAAATCAAATCCATCTCAAAATAATTTACCTTTTGACATCATGCATCAGTATCTTAAGTACCAGTTCAGAAAGTAAATAACACTCCAGGTTGAATGAAAAATTACCTTGTCTCTTTTAATTCAGACTGAATTTACAAATATAAAGTAACCCATAGCAATTTATTTAGGGCACCTTGCTAAAGTATTGTTTGTTACACCAAAGTAGAGACAGGAATATGCAAGATTTTAACTTGCTCCTGGAAATCTGTCTGTATTGCATCGTTTTTTCTATTGTTCTCAATGGCTTCTGGCAATTAAGTAATAATGCAAATGGACTATACATAATATGTTTTCTCACCTGCAAATGAAAGTACACACAGAAAGACTTCATCCACTACCCCTCTCCATAAGAGTTTAACTAACAGGAGAATAGGTCTTATGCTGGACTTTGACAGAGAACTCTATTAGTGTTATTACACCAATTACTATTCTAAAGCAAGATCTTGCATCGAAAGTCAAAAAATGTCAGTGATCCTTCCTGAGCAGGTGGCTTCTTTATTATAACTGGCTATAGCTGTATTTCTGACATTATTCATCAGTATTTTCATACTGAAGTACAAAATCTGAAGACTAAGCACTTATAAATTGTCTTTGAAGTGGTTCAGTTTTTCATAGGAACAGATTTTGCAGATACTACCAGAACCTGCAGAAATAAGGTTGGAGGTGGGAATGTGGGTTGCTTTTAAGAAGTTATTAAAATCTATTTATTTACAGTCTCTTTAAATCAAAGGGACTTTATAGCTGCCCTGCTTATCTTTAGAATATTATGCCAAATTAAAAAAAAAAAAAACAAACAGCAAACTTTCTAACATTTAAACATCACTGACCTAGCTATCACTTTCTAAACTTGACTAATACTAAAAACTGAGAAGTATGTTGAGAAAATATAAAATATTCAGCTTACTATAAAAGACCTAAACACAAGAAGCTCAAGTGTCCTGTTTAAATTCTTCTGAGAGAATACAATTTGTTGGTAGGTGTATGTCTCAAAAATATCTATATTGCCATCTCTAGTCAAGGAAGAGCTAAAGAAAGAGCTACCTTTTCATCAGTGTATCAGGCCTTAAGAAACTGAACTAAACAAAGTGGTGAAAATTCATGGGAAATAAGAACAAGCTTTCTTCTAGTTACATTATTACACAAATATCTTAAAAGATATTGTCCTGGTAGGGCATAAATCCTGCCAGGCCGGTTTAACCCTTGCTCTCCTCCTCCTATTGTGGGTCTGGGAGTGGAGTCAGATGAGCAAACAATAAGGGTTTGGCCCCAGCAAAGCCTTGAAGGCTGTGGGGCTTAGCACCACGTGTCAGGTGTCTTGTGCTGCCTTCAACGTGCCTGGTGGTCAAATGAGGCAGAAGCTTTGAATTCCTTGGCCAGAACAATGGTGCTAGTGCCCACTGGCCAGTTTGATTTTCAAAATGAAGTATTTAGAGGAGGATGACTTAGAAAACCATGCCTTTCTGCATTCAGCCTTTGTCTACAAGGAGCCCCCCTGCCTCTCATCGTTTGCAGTTCGTTAAACGCAGTCAGGTGTATGCAGCTCACAGCCGCCAGCTTAGCAGCTTAGCAGCTCAGCAGCATCTCCTTCCTCTGACTGAAGTATTTTGTATTTTACCCTGGCATCATTATTGCGAGTTTGAAAGTGTCTTTGATATAGGAGACTTACTCAGGAACCAAAAGCATCATGAGTGCATATGCTAGAGTGAATGCCAAGACTCCGTAAGCATAGTTAGAATTTTTCCTGGTTTTGCCTTACTATTTTCCAAGTTCTGATTGTTTCAACTGTTTAATTCTGTGCAATTACTTCCTGTTGACTGAAAAGCCAAAGAATCTTAGGGAATTTTCCAGATTGGTGAATATTAATTAAAAAATAATATTCATACATATTCACAATTCATAACCAACTATTAATTTCCAATACAGATAAATATTCAAACCACACTCTTTATGCTTGTCCTAACAGAAATGGAGGAGTATCACTGTGGGCTTCAGATAGGGTGGAAGCCAGAAAACCCAAATACATATGAAAAGTTATTGCCTTGGGTTATCTACTGTGGACACAGATGCTCAGGATAAATAAATCATGCTAACACACTCCAGACTGAAGAAAATGGTCAGGCTTCTGTGCTCTGCCACTGTCAGGGAAAGACTATTAAATGAAACCCTTGGTTTCCATTAGGAACACTTCTTACGTGCTTATCTCAAAGTTCAATTTTCAAGTGTTAGATCAAAAGAGAACATTATCTTCTAGGTTTGAACACTCCACAGCATTCTGTATCACTTCAGTATCTCCAGCATCTTTGACAGAATAGAAGCAATTGATTGATGATGTTTCAGACATTTCAGACAAATGTAGGGAAATTAGAAATAGCTGTAGTAGGATTTATCTGGGTTTTTTTTTAAATGAGTTCTCTCCTAGAAGACTTCTATGTGGAGTTTCCATTAAATTAAGTCTATGTCAGGAAGTCAAGAACAATGTTTGACACTCCAGGACTTGCTGTCCCCACCTCTTCTAATACAGAGCATCAACAAATTTGCCACACCTATCTTATCTTGCAAATAATACAGAATAGCTGAAGCTGAAAAATTCAGTATATCTGTAGTAAGTGGTACTACTACATCCTCTTCCTTTGACACTAGTCCTATGCTTTTGCTGCTTTTATTCTTCCCTTTTTGTAATCATTCTGTGAGGTAGGAAGGTTCTGTCTACTGTTGACAGTACCAGTCGTTGGAAAACAACTACATGCTATTTTAGTTTTCAGAAATGGAATTTTAGAAGACAATCAGACATCTAAACAGAAGAATATTACTTCAGTCTAGGCCCAAATTCCAAAGAGAAGACATAATCTATACTAACAATTGCAGCTGTTTTCTCGAGATTTGTGGATTTTCTTGTTTAGTTTTTGTTACATCCTCAGTGTTTATACTACACTCTTTAATGAAACATAACTAGCAATGTAAAGACTGCTTCAGTGAGAAAGATGGCTTGGCATAGATATAACTCCCTAATTTGGCTGTCTATGCAATTTGCTGATGTGCTATGAGCTTCTCTCGTTTACATGTCTGTCATATCTTTCAAAAACAACCTTGCTTTTCATAATTTATGCCGGGTCTACTTGAAATATTCATTGACTTGTTTGCAAAGAACTAGCTTGCACTAACTCTATTGGTTTACATTTAAATTAGCTTGAGACAGTTTAAGAATCACAGTATATACCTGGTTGGAAGAGACCTCTAAGATTGTCTGTCCAGTGTTCAACTCAGCACTGAAGGGTTTACCATGTCCCTAAGCACCAGATCGACATGCCACTTGAACACCCACAGGCATGCCACCATTGCCATGGGCAGATTATTCCAATCTTCTTCTTTCAGTGAAAAAATATTTTCTAGTACCCTTCCCTCATCCACTAGGTGGGCAATCTTATCATAGAAGGAGATCAGATTTATCAGGCAGGACCTGTCTTTCATAGACCCATGTTGACTGGGCCTGATCACCTGGTTGTCTTGTAAGGGACATTTCATGGCACTCAGGATGACCTGCTCCATAGCCTTTTCTGGCACCAAGGTCAGAATGACAGGCCTACAGTTCCCTGGACCATCCTTTCATCCCTTGTAGATGGACATCACATTTGCTAGCCTCCAGTCAACTGGGACCTCCCTGGTTAGCCAGGACTGTTGATGAATAGCGGCAAGTGACTTGGCAATCACGTCTGCCAGCTCCTTAAGTACCTCTGGGCACCTTTTATCTGGTCCCATAGACTCGTACACATCTGAGTGGCACAATAGGTCCTCCTGGAATGTAGGGCTCCCCACCCCTATTTTCAGTCCCAGAGGCTGAACCCTAAAACAGTAGCTGGTGTCACTGACAAATTCTGAGGCAAAGTAGCTAGGTGTTCAGCAGCTCGGCCTATTCTTTGCCTTTGGTCAATAGGTCCTGTCCTGTATCCAGTTGTGGGTGGACATTCTCCCTCGTTCTTTTTACAAGTAACATCTGTATAAAAGCATTTACTATCTTTAATAACACTGGACAGATTGAGTTCTAGGTGAACTTTGGCCTTTCTATTTTTCTTCTTACATATCCTTGCAAGAGCCCTGCATGCTTCCTGAGTTGCCTGCCCCTTTTTCCATAGCCAGCAGACCTTCCTTTTCTCCTGAGCTGTAATCAAAGCTCTCTACTTAGCCAGGCTGGTCTTCTACCCTGCCAGGTCATTTTCCAACGCATAGGGACAGCATGTTCCTACACCTTGAAGCTTTACATCTTGAGGAATGTCCAGCCTTCCTGGACTCCTTTGATCCTTCAGGACCACATCCCATCAACCAATCTGCAAAACAAGTCAAAGTCTGCCTTCCAGAGGTCCAACAATGTAAAGGGCAGAACTATGCAGTGTTTAATGTTACACAACATGTGTTGTATTTTCCTAAATCTTTTACTGGGAAAGCCAACTAGAAAGAATAGATGAAAGAAACTACAAGACTAAGGCAAAGAAGCAAACTAGCTTGAAAAAAGAGGTATTTATTTCAATGGCCAAGTATGAAAAAAAATTCGGAAGCTACCCTGCTCCTTTCATACTGTTGAGCGCTTTCCTCCAACATAGGGCAACACATTTTAGCAGTAAGACCCACTGTTTTTTGCTAATAACTAATGATAGAAAGGGGAAAGATTTCTTGCTGGCTAGTAGAACAAGGTCAAACTTTTCAGGAAGGGTCTTGTATTTTATACACAATCATATTCCTGTAGAATTCTAGAAGTGTTACATGGGTTTTGAAAGAATATGTGGGGTTTTTTTAGCATAATTTCTGAAGGCTTTAATTACTTTCCTCTCTATTAGTACTCAAGGCATCTTGACAAAATCTGGTGATTGATTTCATCAAGTTAGAAATGCAAACTTTATATTTTAGTGCAGTGTTATTTTTTCTGTAATTGTTTCTCATTCTGCATAGCTCTTCTACAACATTTCCACTTCTTTACCACATTGGCTTGAAAACTCACTGAAGGTACATAATCATACAACACAGCTACATATCTGTAGCAGATAAAACAGTCTAGTGCTTTAGGACACCAACGGCAAAGGAAAGCATTTGCACAGAAAACATCCTAAGTACCGCTTCATTTCATAGTTCTCTTCAACAAATATTTTCTTCATCATTTTCAAATCAGTCAGCATTGGCAAAATTATTTGGGACTTGCACAAAGATTTTCTGTGTTTACAGAGAAACACAAGCTTTATGAATCTCTGTATAGGTTAAACCCATGTATTTCTTCAAATTACATTAACGCAGTATTTCTTTATGTTCTTTTTTAGTGATTTCTAGATAGGCAGAACTTGGCATTGTCTACTTGCCTTTTTATATCTTGTTCTGCATCCTTCTTTAGTAAAGTTTCACATCCAAGCTTTATTTGGCTCTAAGCTACATTAAGCTACTCTTGAGGAAAAGAGCATGTCTCTTTTCTAATCAAAACTGACTGTTTCGGTAGACAAGGAGAGAGAAATGGACACTGTCTAACTTCAGTAAGGCTTTTAACATTGCCCCCTTTAAGACTGTCACAGACAGGCTATGGACTGGATGTGCAGACAGGGAGGTGGACTGAAAAACAGCAGTTTTTCAGGGTCAGCAGTTTTTTTAGGGTCAATGCCACAGAGCCTGGTTGGAAGCCAGTAACTAACTGTGTACCTCAGGGTTCAATAGTGGGTGCACTAATGATAGGGATGATGGGGCAGAGTGCTCCCTCAGTAAGCTTGCAGATGACAACAAACTAGGAGGAGTGTTTGATATGCCAGAGTCCTGATGTCACCCAGAGGAACTTCAGCAGCCTGAGTAAACAGCCAGCAGGAACCTTATGAAGTTCAACAAGAAGTGCACCAGTATATGCTGTGCACCGATCAGTCAGCTGGAAAGCAGCCCAGCAGAAAAGACCCAGGGGTCTCAGGAGGAAGCAACTTGACAATAAGCCATCAACAAGCCCCTGCAACAGCAGAGCAGGCTAATGGTATCGTCTGCTGCCTTAGAAAGACTGCAGTTGGTCCTTCCTCTCAGCAGTGGTGAGGTCACACCTCCAGTACTGCATCCAGTTCTGGACCTCTTCCTCTAAGACGTAAACATGCTGGAAGTGTTCAGCCTGGAGAAGGCTCAGTGTATGTAAAATACCTGAAAGAAGGCTGTAAAGAAGATAGTCAGGCTCCTTTCAGTGGTACCCAGCGAAAGGACCAGAGATAACAGGCATAACAAATATTGGAGGTTCCTTTTGAACATCACAAAACATTTTTTTGCTGTGAGGATGACTAACCACTGGCACAAGCTTTCCAGAGAAGTTGTAGAGTCCATTCTTGAAGACAGAAAAAAACACCACAAACAAACACCAAAAACAAACATATGGAAATAATCATGGGCAACACCCTCTGAATAATCGTGCTTGAACAGAGGTGTTGTACCAGATGACCCTAGAGGGTCATCAGCCCCTTCATCAGCCACCCTGTGATTCTATGATCCTGTAACAGAGAGTTGTGTCATATATGACTGAAGCCCAGTGAAGGTATGGAATTCAACAGAAGTGTGCAAAGTATAATCAGATGGCAGTAGCATCCTATATAGAATCATACTGAAACACTGTTATGTACCAAAGCCAGCAACAATTGCTTATTGGGTAATACCTATGCACAAACTTTGATGATACAAATGCTGATATAAAAAAAAAAAAAGTTTGGCTTGGTGTATTCATAGGAAATTGCTAAATCTGTTAAGCATATTAATTTATCCTTTATCACATCATTCCTCCATTTAGACACAAACAAAGGAACAAGGGTCTTTTCTGTTTAGCCTCCGTGCTTTTTAACATTAAGATTTTTATACTGGTTGACAACTCATCCTACGTTTACAGACTTTATTATAACTAGAAGAAATTTAGGGTTGAAGAAAATATTAAACATTATAGATAATTTCTCTCCCACTTGAAGAATCTGAAGCTCTCCTAGCAACAAAATCCTAACTAAAGCTCATCCAGCTACAACAAAAGATAATAACAGAATGGCCGAGGCTGGAAGAGACCTTAGAGATCATCTAATCCAACTTCCCTGTGCCATGGTCCAGAGGACAGAGATTAACAATATCTCTTGACCAGAGGAGAGAGATTTGTTCTCATATATTTCTATGTTGTGGAATTAAGGTACAATCAAGACCAGATATCAGAACCCAAGACTATTTATTAAAGGATAAAGTGGACAAAACAGAGAAAGAGAAGGGAAGAGAGACAAAAACAGGGAACGAGAAGAGAGGAAAAGAGCAGGAAAGATATTATGGTACCATCTGCCAGAGAGAGGGCACGAGAGAGAGAGCGTGCACGCCCAAGTCCAAGTCCTTTTCAGGTTTGGGTTGCCCAGCAATGTTTTTCCAGCAAGTGTGGTTGTCTTCTTCCTTGGGAGGTCTTCTTCAAACAGGCATTGCTCAGGTCTTCCTACAGGAGGCAAAACTTAGGGCACAGCATGTTTGGTGGTGGTGGAAAGAGGGTTCCTGAGCTGCTGTTTGTTCATGGTGATGTCTTCTCCCACTCACACAGTCACCCCATCTGCTATTGGCCCACCGTCTTTTACTCATTTTTTTGCAGCTCCTCCGGGTCACCCTAGTCACATTAATGCAAGTGACTGCCAGGTGTGCTATCAGTGGGCAGAGCTGGCCCATCAGGCAGGTCATTTACAATAATTGTTGCACATTCAGGTGCAACCCCAGGTGCAGAGGTCCAGCACCCCTCAATTCAATACACATGCCTGGGCATTTCAGGAAAACCACCTGAGCAAAGATGATCTTTATCTTGTACAAGAAAGACTTAGTCTCTCACACCCTGCCATGGGCAGGGACACCTCTTAACTAGACCAGGTTACTCAAGGCACCATCCAACCTGGCCTTGAACATCTCCAGGGTGGAAACATCAACCTCTTGACAATCCATTTCAGAGTTTTGCTACCCCTATAGTGAAAAATTTCTTCCTAAGACCACTCTACATTTTGCCAGTTGATTGAACAGGTAGTTGTGACTTAGAGTAATTTACACTAGGAAGAGAGAAGCATATAAAACAATCAAGCTAATATAGTCCATTATTCAAAACCTTCCACAAAAAAAATCAAGATACCTTCATTTTATGAATCTTTTGCAGCGTTTTTAACAGCACCTGGTAAGAAGCAAATGCAAAAATAAAACATTATTCCATAATGCCTTATGATCATAAATCTCATCTGGGTGTTTCCACTCTCAGTTTCGTATCTGCTCAGGCAATAGGATTACGTATTTCCATGAGCTGCATTCCATTCACCAATCTCCAAGAGGTAAACACTCTGTTTGAAAAGTTATTGATAAAACAGTGATAATTCTAATAGTATTTTATGCTCTGGTGAGTAACATAACAGAGTTCCGCTTTGTGGGCAATAGACATTAGTTACAAAGTATGTGGTGTGGTGTCTTACTCACTTTGATTAGCACTCCATGGCATTGCTAAAGAGGAATGGTGGCAAGTCAGGATCATTTAATAGGCATATTTATAATTTCCTCGTCAACATCTGTTGCATTTATTCATTTGTGCAAGCTGTGCTTCTTTAAAGGCAATTTCCAAATCCTATTTTTGGATGTACCTGCTCCAATTTGTATAATCTGAAAGTGGCCCAAAACAGCCTGTATTACAGTTTCATACAGATTGAGAACACTGCAATGAGCAATCTCTTTATTTAAATCACACTAAAACCCCACAAAACAATACAGGGATATCAATGATCAGAGTCAGAAACAATACATTAAAAGGAGGATTGGCTTCTGTTTTGGGGTTTTTTGTGCTTTGTTTTTTTGTTTGGCTTTGTTTTGATTTTTGGTAGTTTTTTTTCCAAAAGACAGAGCTCTCAGATCACCAGAAAGAATATTAAGGAAAGCAGTTACTATGTAGTTAAAGGAATCATAATGCACAAGAACATATGTTGTTTTACCTAATTTTGATCAAATTAAAAGTAAAAATGTCTTCATTCTTTCAGCTGGGTTTAACATGCCATCTGGTTTAATTATTCCTTAGGTAGCACACTACAAAGTTAATAGTAGCAGCATTGTTAAGCCAATCAGAATGAATGTTTCTGATGTGATTTTTTTACCAAGGATGTTTCTCTTAAACCCATTGACTATGAAGTCAATGTAATAAGCTTTTGCATAAGCATTACGTTACTGCCAGTGCATGACAGACGCTGTCTCAGAATTGTCACCTCTAGATTGACTCAAACCTGTCAACTCAGGTCATAATTTAAAGTGCTCCTTCAACTTAGAGCTTCAGGCAAAAATTTAATTTTAAAATTATTTAAACAGTTTTTAAATCGTTAATAAGATATGACATTAAAAATGCAAGACCTTACAGGATTGTCTGTTAAAATGAAATAAACTGCAGTTTGTAAAAGTCAGGTTGTTTGAAGAATCAAAATACTAAAGTCAACCTCAGTCCTTTCGGCAAGCAAAGATATGCCCAGTGAGACTTCTGAAATCCACTGCTTTGATCAACTAAGCAAGTAAAATATGGAGTGTTCATTATTCATTGCAATACTAGAGGGAAGGTAGGGATTTAGGGATTCATTTCAACATCTATGAGTTGAAAAGTGATTTCAAGCAGTTTTGCATAATCTAAATTTCAGAGAGTCCTAGTGAAGTTCATCATTCTGCTCCTGATGACTTTCAACAGCACCTAATTTTGATTTAAAATCATAGCTAAAAATCATCTGGTGTTTATATTCAAAACTATTATTAAAAAAAAACACCTGAATGCTGTTTTAAATTCTTACAGAACTGAACATTTTTATATGACCCTAAAAAAAAAAAATAAATGTTTCCCCTAAAGGGGTTTATGAATTGAAAAAAAAAAAAATCTAAAACAGATTTTTATCTCGAAAGATGCATAAAAAAAATACATAATGAAACACACAAACACAATATATATTATTCCAAACTCAGCAAAAGAAAGAATAGAATACATAATTGGTAGGGGAGTGCTTGATATTCTTATCATCACAACATACACACGTCCATTCACAAATGCAGTACTACACGTTTTCATTTTCTGTTCCAGATTTCAGCTGTGTATGTGATAAAGATTACTGCATGACGATCATTAATTAACAGACTAGGTTATTAGTCATCCTGAGGGGGGGAAGGGAAATAAATCACTTTAAGCAAACAGGTGTTTTCTCAATTCTTATGTTTTGTTGCCTATTGCAGCTGGATACAATTTATGGCACAATACAGCTATTCTAAATTATACCAGCTATGGTGGTGTCTGATGATTCCATGAAATAAAAGAAGCAAAAAAGTAACCACTTCTCAACATCCATACTAAAGGAGTTAATGGAAATCACTTGTGGTTTATTAACTGCCTCCAAATCTCATCCAGCCCAGGATTCACTGAGCCGAAAACAGCTAGAGGACAGGAGGGCTTCAGGGACAAGTGTTATATAACCTTGTGCTGTCCTTAGATTTCCCTAGTATCCATTTACAGCTCTGCTGCGATTATTGGGCTGAACAACTTGTTGATTTAACCGACTAAATGTGTTGCTGTGTTTCAGCATTAAAGAAGAAACAAATTAAACAGACCTGTAATGCATAAAATTCCTGGGGTGCTTTAAGAAGAGTCAAGGGAGGTTTTCCTGTCCCTCTATCCCAGCGAGGCCTCTTCTGTTGTCCAGTTCTGTGCTTCCCCAGTTCAAAAGTGACAAGAAACTACTGGAGAGAGTCGAACAGCAGGCTACCAGGATGATTAAGGGACTTGAGCATTTGTCTTATGAGGAAAGGCTGATAAATCTGGGACTGTTTAGACTGGAGAAGGCTGAGCAGGGATCTGATCAATGTTTACAAATACCTCAAGGAGGGTTGTCAAGAACACAGGGCCAGTCTCTTTTCACTGGCGCCCAGAGATAACACAAGGGGCAGCAAGTACAAACTGGAACACAGAAAGTTCTACCCCAAAATGAGAGTACAGCTCTTTGCTATCAGGGTGACAGACCACTGGAACAGGCTCTGCTCAGACTGACTGTCTAGTCTCCTTCTCTAAAGGCTTTCAAAACTCATCTGAACACATTTCTGTGTGGCCTGCCCTAGGTGATCCTGCAGAGGGTTTTTCACTAGATGATGTTCAGAGGTCCTTTCCAGCCCCTACCACTCTGTGATCCTGTTAAAATGTAACAAATGCCACAAAAAGAGGAAGGAGAAAAAGAAAACATGAAAAATGTGTTGAATGGGGATGATTTCCATGACCTGACTCTCAACATCAAATAATTGAGAACCACGGGCTCAAGGGCTGTAAAATAATCTTATTTAGATACTGTAGATTGTTGTAATTTGTACCAAGTAAGCACAAATACACAGGTATAATATTCAGTTATTATTGTTGATGGTTATTCTGTGATCACCTACACCACGAATCATTTGCAATCAATACTAGCAGGAGTTTAGAACCTATTGCAGTATCCATTTTCTGTTTCAAGAGAATGGCAGCCTGTTAACATTCCACCTGTTTTAAATACAAGTAATGTGTCCTAAAAGTAACTTATTCAAAACCATTCTCCCTCGCTGGCTTGTGAACAAGAGACACAAACCACAGCTTGGGAAACAGTTTTAGGGAAGTCTTAGGACTATAGTTCTGATGAGATGCTGCACAAATTTGGCACATAATAGCTTAAAAGTGAGCAGTTGAGTGATACAATGGAACAGATGTAGGGAAAGAAAAAAGAAAAAAGCCAATATAGAAAAAAGCCAACACGGAAATAAGTTAACAGCTAGATATTACCATCTCACAGATGCCAAACATTAGGAACAGCAATATCATTAGATGAACAGAAGCCTGAAAGAGACCTCTTCAGGCCATCAAATTCAGCGCCTTGTTATCACAGATCCGATGTATTAGAATTCCTTTTCTAAATCAATTAAATCTCACTTTCACTTAATCCTGAAATAACACTGTTCTCTTTTTCTTTCTTTTTTTTTCCTCCTTCCCCCC
>WAAF01014694.1:17893-108237 GCA_013400475.1 Tricholaema leucomelas
GACAGGCTGAGAGAGTTGGGGCTCTTCAGCCTGGAGAAGAGAAGGCTTCGAGGAGACCTTAGAGTGACTTTCCAGTATTTGAAGGGAGCCTACAGGAAAGCTGGGGAGGGACTCTTTACACGGTCTAGTAATGTTAGGACGAGGGGGAATGGGTTTAAGCTGGAAGAGGGGAGATGCCGACTGGATGTTAGGAGGAAGTTCTTAACAGTGAGGGTGGTAAGGCACTGGAACGGGTTGCCCAGAGAGGTTGTGGATGCTTCCTCCCTGGAGGTGTTTAAGGCCAGGCTGGATGAGGCCTTGAGCAGCCTGCTCTAGTAGGAGGTGTCCCTGCCTATGGCGGGGGGTTGGAGCTGGATGATCCTTGAGGTCCCTTCCAACCTAAACCATTCTATGATTCTATGATTCATTCTATGATCCAGCTATCTTGCAACAGCTATTTGATTTTATACATAGAACAAAATGATTAATGCTTTTCATTTAGTAGTAGGAAACAGCTGCACTCCTAACTGTACTATCTGGAAAGCAGGAGGTATTTTGAATGAAATATGGCCTCAACTTGGAGAACAAAACTGGCAAACTACTGTTGCCAGTAGTTTGTTAGAAGATCACTACCAAAGTATTGAAATAAAATGTATTATGATTCAGGAGATTTTTTTTTAATAATTATCAATGTGAAAATGAGTTATAAGTATAAACTGTTGGTTCTTTTACACATATCAGCACTCAATACACAATCCTAACTGAAAACAAATTCTCCAGTCACTCATACACTATTGTAAATAGCCAAATGTATCAGAAAGTTGTTGCAAAGGGAAGACTAAGTATAACCAGAAAGTAACCACTTAAGTCCATTTTTGTCATTCTTCTTTTATTGCAAGTTCTAAGAATCTGATCGATGAAACAAGATCCTGAATTATTGTGCTTATTGCCATTATTTTTCTACACGGAGAATTAGACACTTGAGGAAGAAGAGGTGCACTACAGTTGAATGAAAGTTAAGCCTTATCCTATTGTTTCTACTCCCATGTCAATCAAGTGCAAGAAAATATTGATAGCTTTCTATGATTTTTAATAAGAGTACTGTTCTTTAGAAAAATAAACCAATAATTTTCCTGTAGAAACATTGCTTTCTAATTAGCAAAGTTTTTTATTTCCATAAATATAGTTACAAAAACTTGAATTTGAAGTTTGCATGTACAGAAATGTACACCAAATTTACTTAGCTCATAAAGACTGGTTGGTTGATTATGAGTGCTGACCACATGTTAAATGTACTAAACCATGCAACAGCCAGACACTCCAGTGCTGGAAATATTCCCAGCTACTGGCCAGAATCTGATCATCTTTTTCAAAGCAAGATGTTCAATAAAGTAGTATAAAACCCTTCTGTCTAACACCACCTGTCAGCTGGGCTTCCAACCAGGCCACTTGTCTGAAACAGCACCTGTGGCTCTGCTGGATCACCTCTGCATTACAAGTTAAAAGGAGACATATCAACTCTGACAGACTTGGAAGCTTTATTATAGCTAATCTCCAAATACTTCTACTTTCATCCCAAAGACAGCTGCAGAAGGCAAACTAATAGCCTGAAGTGTCTTGGGTCATTTTTCTCAGACCACAAACAGGATAGTACAAGCATTTATTTTTCTCTACCATCTTCAGACTCTGTGATCACACTCCTTCTATTTACTCCTCATCAGAATCTAGATACAAAGTGCAAGCAGAACAATGCACACATAGCATTCAACTCTCTCTCATGCCAAGTCTGACTATAACAAAGTCTGTAAAAAGTTCCTGTTTAAAAAGGAAGCAGTAAGAACTGAATCCGAGAAGGCCAAAATAGTGCTGGAAGTTTGACAGAAGTGCTCCAAAAAGCAAACTTACTCTAGAATTGCTCCCATTTATGATCTGTCTTTGTCACATTAACTTAGGATATAGCTTCAATAATGTCTTTTCTTCTTCACATTTTTGGCTCAAATGACCACGGCAGCAGAAATATCTCCTTAGTTTTTGTCTAAGACTGACTAGAACTTACCTACTTTTGAGGTATGGATTGATTCTGGTAAAGCAGTTACAGCTTCAGACTTGCACTACATGTATTGGAGGAAGAGACAGCAGTGCTTTTATATGAAAATGAAGCTCCAAATGAGACAAAATAATAAACGTGTCAAGTTGAGTTCAAGTTTACAAATGCCTACTCTGGTCCATGAAAGTAACTTCTAACAGAAACACCATTCCAACAAAACAACTGTGTTTGTCATTCTTCACAATGAATCACAGAATCATTTTAGTCGGAAAAGACCTTAAGGGCATTAAATGCCACCACTGTCTAACTACCAATTCCAGTGCTAAACTGTGAACCAAAGCACTACACCTATGTGTATTCTAAACAGCTCCAGGGATGGTGATTCAACCACCTCCCTAGGGAGCCTATTCCAGTGTTCTGTAATTCTTTCTTCTACTATGCAATCTGAACCTTCTCTGGTGCATTTCCTCTTGTCCTATCACTTGTTACTAGGGAGAACAGACCAAGTCACCTCCTTTCAGATAGTTGTAGAGAGCAAGGTGGTTTCCTTTCAGCCTCTATTTCTCCAGACTTGGCAACTCCAGTTTCCTCAACCTCTTCTCATGAAAGTTATTCTCCACACATTTCACCAGCTTCGTTGCCCTTCTTTGGACATGCTTCAGCACCTCAATGTCTTTCTTGTAATGAGAGTCTCAAAATGAACACAGTAGCCAAGGTGTTGCCTATCGGTGCTCAAGGTTCTGCTTGTCATACTATCCTGGTACAGGCCAGGATGCTGCTGACCATTTTGGTCACCTGAGCACACTGTTCACTCTTGTTCAGCTAGCTGCTGATCAACTCTCCCAGTTCTAGCTCTACTGGGCAGTTTTCCAGCTACACTTTCCCAAGCCCAAAGCCTTGCATGGGGTTGTTGTGACTCAAATGCAAGACCCAGCACTTAGCCTTGTTTAATCTCACACAGTTGGTCTCAGTCCATTAATCCAGCCTGTCCAGGTCCTTCTGTAGAGCCTTCCTGCCCTCAAGCAGACCACCGCTCCAAACAGCTCAGTGCTGTTTGCAAACATATGAAGTGTAAGAAATAAGAATTTTACAATGGTATCATTGTGATACTAATTCCCACAAGACTAATGGAATAAAATGAAAAAAATCAATTTACTCATATCTATTCACTCTCATTTTCTTATTTCACACACAAAATACAAAGACTTTTTAATTGAGCTATTTATTCTACAGAAAAGAGAGAGAGATGTGCTTGTTGGTGGTATTTTATGAACCTGAAAGGTAATGGGGCCCATAAAACTCCTTGATACTTGTTTCTGGGCTTCACAGATTAGCATACTTGATGTGTCATAAAATCTAGTTTCTTTTGCCTGGTTTATCTAGTAGCCAAATCTGCCACCCACAAGACTTTGTTTCGTAGTTTTTTGATCCCTTCTTTAAAAAGTAGTATTTAAGCTTCTTAAGGCAATGCATTTCATCAAAGGCAAAAATAACAGATGCATTACACCTACCCTGCAAAAAAGCATTCCATAAGCACTCTTGTCCCAGTGTTATTATAAAGAATATGCATTTATGTTTAGAAACATGTTGTCAGTGTAAGATCAATATTCTTCATGGAAAACAGATTCATCTTACATAAGACTGCTTCTTCACATGGATAGAAACAAATTGGGTAGTAGAAAAACAAATGTTCTGTAAACGAGGATTATGCTGTGTATAGGTGTACTCTAATCAGCACAGACATAATTACTCTCTAAATAGACATTTGGGGAACAAAAGATACTAATTTCCAGTGTTTGCAGAAGTACCACATATAGATAAAAAACATTTTTAATATTATCACACAGAATTACAAAGAAAACTGAAGTACATTTTAAGTGGTTCTAGCTGGTTTCAAAAACAGCTATATACTGAATTTGAACAGAAATTAGGAAATGTAAAGAGTTGGGTAGATACTTTGAAAGTGTTTCACATGTAGAAGCTCTTAATTGGTTTCACTGGCTCAGATACATGCAGATTTCCAATGTATCAGTTCAACAACAGTCATCTAAAATCCATGCTCAGAGGAAAAAAAAAAATAAGTAACACCTTCTCTTTTCACTATTCATTCTCTTTCATTATCTGCAACTGATTTTAAAAGGAGTCTTTTCAACTGTTTACAGACAATAAATCATTCCTCATCTTGCATTTAAATACATTTAAAACTCCTTGTTCTCAGGAAATAAACATTATGGTAATTTTCCTGCAGCAATACCAAGTGTTAATATATGTAGTTTTTAAGTGTATTAAGCAACATGCTTTTTTGCCTAAGCATAGTCCAAATAACTGCTACTTTCAATGTGAAAGACAATACAATTTTATGGTTAGCATTACTATATTTTATAGAGCTAAACATTACAGTAGTGAATGAATCTCCTGGCCAATATTTGTGTTAGTTTGCACACCAATCAAATCAGTTAGCCAACACTCATTCTACAAGGTCCTGATTTTCCTGCCTCTCAGCTAAAACGCTACTGATGTTAAGAATTAACATTCTGACAGACTGTAACAGCTTTAATTGCTCCACTACAGCAGTTCTTGCATTAGCAGAGACAGAAGCAGGCTCAGAGAACCTGATGCATGTGGAAGAAGAGCCACCAAGCCCAGTTCTCAAACATCTGCAGATCTAGCAGCTGAGAGAAAAAGTCTCTACACATATATCAAGTTGATTTGCCTAAGAAGTCACTAGCAAACAGTGATTCACATCACGGTACTTGTCAGACACAGAACTAGAAAAGCACTTCAGAAAGTGGCAAGACAAACAGTAGGTTCAACTCACCTGACTTTAGATAAGAAAAAGAAGAAAGCAAAGCTGAAAAATATAGAAAAGTCACATTGGATCCTACACCAAGATGGACCACTAAACTATAAAAGAAGGTCTCGGGAAGGAAATAGACAGTAATTATTACAAGCAGTGAAAGAAAAGGTACTGAAATACATTGGGAATGTTTCTCAGGTTCCACAAATGTGGTCTTTCATAAAGACAAAATGCCATATGAATTTCAGGGAAATAACCCAAAAATGAGATAGGTAGGTGCTTCACTTTATTTTGCCTTTGAGCATATATTAAAATATCAACAAGAAAAGGTTGCTTTCACTCTGTGAAATGGAGGGTTCTATAGTACACTGCTTTCCTGCGAAAGAGAAAACATTAGGCAATGGTTCTTAGTATTACATATGCTCAATATGATGTCGGACTTAAGAAGTCAATGTAATACTTTTGCTAAAGAATACACTATTTACTTATATTGTCATCAAATGTCAACATTGACAAGATAAGCATTAAGCTGTTTCATAGAAATTGCTTTTGAAATGCCACCAACTCAAGTATTATAAATTGTTTTTAAACTAATTCCTCAGTATTGTACTTATCTCAAGAAATCACTTATTGTCATTACAAGTGGCTATTTATGCAACTTAATCGTCCTAAGAGTTCAAAGCAGCACTTCACCAAACTCTGCAGAAATGAACTCATGAAACACCACAAGCTGCTACAAGATCTCTTCAGTAAGGAATACAAAACAACAGTATTTTATAAACTACTGGCATTATAGACAGGAGAAAGGTAGAAAACTTTAGTTACACTGCCAGCACAACCAGATTGGGCCAGCTTCCTGGAGTAGTGTGTCCAGCTCTGGGGCTCCCAACACAAGAAAGACCTGAACCTGCTGAAGTGGGTCTGGAGAAGAGCCACAAGATGCCCAGGGATGTGGTTGAGGCCCTGTCCCTGGAGAAATTCAAAATCATGATTAGTGCGGCCTGGGAAGCCTGGTGTCCCTGCTCACTGCATGGGGATTGCACAAGACAACTTCTGAGCATCCCTTCCAGTCCAATGAAATCTGTGAACATAGAAATGGAGGAACAACCCAGGTCATTAAGCCAAATATTCTACCAAAAACAACATAACAAACTTTTGGTTTTTTAATAAGTGAGGGAGAAGGAAGGGCAAGAGGAGTTGAGGGAATTGCCCTAAAATGCTCAGTGCAATTTGTATCTGCCCTTATATTCAAGATGAGCATTTCTAGTCTTCTTCAACCCTGCAGCTTCATATATATGTATACATTGTTCATTTTTAAACATTTTCTTACCCAAATCAGTAGCATATGCAAATGATTAAAATGTTTTAATCACACTCTAAAATGCTGCACAGTGAAAATGTATTGTTTCATATGGAAGAGGCTTAAGAAATGAGAAAAGTTATGATAAACTTAATAACTTCTGGTAAACTCATTTAAAATTCACCTCATTTCCAACTTTTTGGGGGTCCAGAGTCCAAAAATACTGGCAATGATAATGGAGAATATACAGCAATATAAAACACATTAAAAACATGTTCAGGATATAGTTTGAAAAGATGCCTTCAGAAGACACCAATAATTTATGCCAGCTACATCCCTCAATTTTTACAAATCCTTTGCTACAGTAGTTCACTATCTTGACCTACAGTCTTAATGAATCTGTATCACAAGCCTGTTTTTCTACTTTTTTTTCTTCCCTACAAAAGTACTGAACCTTTTACTTGGCATAAAACATTTAAACATTAAGAATGGGCCTTGAAAACAAAATAAGCAACATGTTAAAGATGCTGTAATGAAGGACTGGATTAATATGAAAACATATGTTAAAACCTTAGCAAATTGTTTAATCTGCTTTATCATCGAAGATAAGCACTTCTGCAGCACAATTTACCTTAAACTACATCATGTATCTACAAAAGGTCACATCAACTGCACTGTAAAAATGTCTGTTTCCATTGACTTTAAAAGGAAATTATAGTAAATATAAATCACTATACTACAGAAACCTAAAGTAAGGAAAGACCAGTTCCATTCAGGTAAAATCATTTGTCAGTCATTTCTTTTAACACACCAGGATCTGAGTTCCAGAACTTATGTTTGGGTTTTTTCCTGGCTGAAGCTGATAACTTAAAATGAAAACACTTGTGAAAATTCTTTAAAATTGTAACTTAAAAGTCTCATTATTCCAAGTATTAGGATACACAAAGACATAATAGGTCAAATGCCTTATGACAGGTTATAGGGCTCTGGAGCCCCTATTATGAGAGGGATGTGGAGATGCTAGAGCATGTCCAGAGAAGGGCCATGAGGATGATCAGAGGGCTGGAGCAGCTCTCTTATGAGGACAGACTGAAAGAGTTGAGGCTGTTCAGTCTTGAAAAGAGGAGGTTCTGAGGTGACCTTATTGTGGCCTTTCAGTTTCTGAAATGAAAGTTCTTTGGCCTACAAAAAAACGGGAGAGGGACTTTTTAAGCTACCAGGGAGTGACAGAACCAGGGGGAATGGAGCAAAGCTGGAAGTGGGTAGGTTCAGACTGGACATGAGGAGAAAGTTCTTCAGCATGAGAGTGGTGAGAGCCTGGAATGGGTTGCTCAGGGAGGTGGTTGAGGCCCCATCCCTGGAGGTGTTTAAGGCCAGGCTGGATGAGGCTCTGGCCAGTCTTGTCTAGGGTAGGGTGTCCCTGTCCATGGCAAAACGTTTGAAACTAGATGATCCTTCTGGTCCCTTCCAGCCCTGACTGATTCTGTGAATTTCAGAGAAATTACTACTATTAAGTAACCTTCAGTGAAAACATTTTTTTAAGGCCTGTTTTATTTTATATATTGATGTGGGTTTTTTTTTTATCTGAGCATATATATACACAAACAAAACTCTCATCTTAAAATGAAGATTCAATAAAGCACTGCTTTCATATACTGAAAAAGCTCTGTATTACTTCTCTGGTACTTCTCAATAAAATTATATTGAAAATTAACTCAGATTATTAGTTCAATGTGGAAAAATAATTTTGCACTTCTGTGATTCAATTCTATACACAGAACTACTTCGGAATTCATTCACTATACATAAAATGGAAAAACTCACATTCCTCCTAGGTTGCATAGTAGAAAAGTATCTATCCAAGACAGAGCTAAATATGAAGTCCCTTTTGGTTCAGAAAAATGTGGAACTGGTGAACTCTTTCAGTTAACACTGGGGAATGCTATCTATTATGGGTAAGTTCTCACAGTATTTGTTTAATTTAAAGCAAGAGAACAAAAGTTGGAGATTGGTTTGGGTTGGCAAGGACCATCAAATATTATCTAGTTCAACCATCACTGCCATTGGCAGGAACAGCTTCCACAAGATCAGGTTGCTCAAGGCCTCATCCAATCTAATCTAATCTTCCAGGGATGAGGCAGCCACAACTTCTCTGGGCAACCTATTCCAGCACCCTCACAATGACAAATTTCTTGCTTATATCTAATCCATCTGCCTTCAGTTTAAATTTATTGTCCCCTGTTCTGCCACTATAGGCCTTGGAAAACATCTCTCTATCTTTCTTGTAAGTCCACTTCATACATTGAAAGGCTGCAGTAAGGTCTCCCTGGGGCCTTCTAATACCATAGGATGAACAATTTCAACTCTCATCCTTTCCTCACAAGAGTGGTGTTCCAGCCCCCAGTCAGTTTAGTGGGCCTCCCCTATATCTGCAGTAAGTACCAGAAGTCACTCTGCCCACAGCATTCTGACATTTCTGCTGACAACTGAACCATTTAATGAGATGCACAAGAGCTTCTATCATCTGGCTAAGCAAAACTAAACTTTGCACTGATGTTGTTCAATGGAAAAACTGAATATTCTGCTAAAAGCATCTGAGAGCACAAAAAGTGATACATGCATCTGAAGTTAATAGTACCTCATATTAGCAGTAGATCATCTCTTAGAACACATTTTTGTTATTATTATCTTAGAATTATAATGTTGACAAAGAGTTGCAAGATCAAAGGTAAAAGCTATCATAAATAAAAACATGACTAATGCAAACACCTTAACTCCTTTTTACCTTTTGATAGACTTCAGAAATCAAAATTTCTTTTTCATATGTAGAAAATTTCTCATTTCTGTAAGAATTAAGGACTTTTCTCTCACTACATAACATTAACCTATTTGCAGGGCTAACATAAAAGCATATCCATGAAGAGATTACTTATAATAAGCAATCTTGCCAGGCATCTGTGTAAAAAAACAATGTAACTTCATGTAGACAAGAGGAAACAAACAAACAAAACTCACCTAGTCCAAAAGCAGAACAACACACCTTGTCAAACATGAGCCTAAGTATGAAAGCACTCCAGTTTGAGCTTAACAACAAAAAATATGCAGAAAAGGAAGACAGGTTTGTTAATGCTGTCTAGATTTGCCTATGCATTTGACACTTCCATACACACTTCAGTACCCAATTTTGAGTTATGGCCAACATTCGAGGCATACCTCTAATAAACAGATGCTGGGCGAGCTTTCAATGTGTTGGGTTTTTTTTACATAATAGCCCTATGGTTAGAGCTCTCACTAAGAAAGCACTGAATTACAAGTGAAAACTGAAAAGACTTTATGTTCTCAACATCTAGCAGTGAAGAATGTGTAGGAAAATATCCACTCATAAGGCTAATCTCAGTGAAGGACTTACTACTAGTTCAATGGAGTCACTAAGCAGAGGGTGAAAGATTAATGGGCCCCCCCAGAAGATATGACCTAGCCCACGTTTACACAGCCAGAGCAGCAGAGCTCTACTCTGTGCTTATCTAGCCTTAAAGGATTGAATTCAACATTAAAAGCAGTAAGAAGTCATTTCTCGTGTTAGTGCCAACAACTTCTATGTAATACATCGTCTGAATAGACTATAACATAACTGGTGAGACCATCTCGGTGTCAAGTCTGGTATGCATATTGGCAGGCAGTAGGTTGTAAAGACCAGTGAATTCAAATCACTGGTTTTAATTCAAAAAAAGAACCTTCTTAAAGAGGAGCATCTGGGATGTTATATAAAGAAATGCAATTTTAATACCTTGCTTTTCTAATTTAGTATCAAAAACCAGCATTCTACTTCATTTCTATACAGAAACCAGAATGAAAAAAAAAGTTTGAATAATGATAGTCTCTCTGCATGTCACATTTGTTCTGTGTACATAGTTCACGAAAAATACAAACAGAAATTCCTGCATAAAACATAATAAAATTACAGATCAGTTGTCTGTCTATTTCATTAAAAAAAAAAAAAAAAGAAGAAGAGAAAGTGACCTGAATCAGTAACAGAAACTGCAGGCCTTCATCCAGAGGTAAATTCTTTATACCCACTGTAACTCAGCAGTGACCATTTATAATCTAAGAGATGTTCAAGTAACCTATGCATGATGATACAGTAGCTCCTGTTGAAAAGGTGTCTAGCTGACAACCACAGCTTACTGCCATCCCTGCTAACAGTCTTGAATGGCACAAGGCAACAGTAAGACCTAGAGAATATGACAGCCTGTGTCTTCCAGGCAGAAAACATTTCAGAACAGGATGATGAAAAAAATTCTCAAATGAACACTGTCCACACAATGTGTAACAACCAGATCTCAATTCAATTTGAAGTCAGTATAATATTTTTCATGGGAATTATCTGCTTTTTACATGGTAACATGCAGAATTTGAGACATTTTATAAATTTATGCTGAGAGTTGATTTCTCAGCTCAAAAATTTCACAAATTAAATGGCAGACTGCAGAATCAGCCATATAACCTACCAGTATCTCATCATTACAATGTTTTTGTTTTGTATTCTGCAAGCAAAAGAAATAATTAAGTAGAACATTTCCTCCTTCCAATTCCTGTTACTGTGAAAGGACTTGCACTTACAATGCAGAACTACACAGTTATGGGAAATATTTCGCATTTTGGAGTTTTGGGTTCTTTTTCACTAGTACTATCACCAGTTAGCTGGCATCAATAATGGACTTCATATTGCTCTCTTGCATACAGAAGCTATAACAAGAAGGTGAACTTTCCAAGTAACATTCAGTTTTGGTGGTTCTTCCTTCAGAAACCCCACTGGCTTACCCCAAGTAGTATTACCTTAACTTTGGTTGTCCACAACTTTGTTAAAACTCAGTCATATGCTATTTAAAAGGTCACCATTTACATGTTAAAAACACCTCAACATTTACAGCAAAGTCAACCGAAATGCTCTAAAAATGGTGATTCAAAAACATCTTCTTTAGATTCCTCATGTAGCAAGAGCCTGTGATACCACAGAAAATGTCCTTAATTTGACCACTCTTTCCAACATGAAAAATTGCAAATCCCTGAGAGTATGAAGGCAAAGCACTCAATTCAGTGCACCTTCTAATATAAAATTTCTAACTTAGAAGAATTCACTACTTCTCTCTGGTCTACTACTGTTCATTAAACAAGCATGCAGAATACATTATGTGGAACCCAAAAAAACCATCACAACTCCTCTAATTCTGAATTTCCAATGAAAGAGGACACTGTCTACAAGCATAGGCTTCTAAGACTGTTTTTACATTTACTGATGCTTCTGTTAAGAAACCAGGAACCATAAGTGGCTTACTTCTACTGCTTCCCTTTTGCCTTCTCCTGTTAAGAATCAGATCATTCTTCCTTCGCTAGAGAATATTACATTATATTTATCACTATAGCAACTAACCTAATTGATTTGATGCAGGTTTCTCTTTCACCATAGGATGGAGCCACTATCCCTAAGTATAATCTAAACATTTAAGAAAGGAAAAAAGGGTCGGTTTATCATTTTACCATGTCAAGAAGAACATAATTGAGTTCCAGAAATTAAAGCATAAATGAAAGTCTAATGGACTGCACACAAGCCTATTTATAAAGTGTGTTCTAGAGGTGTATCTGTCAAGCAGAACTAAAGAGTATGGTGTTTACTGACTGCTCTCACAGTAAGTATGACTATTGTACAACAAATACATTTCCATAAACAAAGATTGACAAAATAATTAGGGGAAGGAGAAGCAACATTCATACAACTGGTTCAGGAATAAGATTAGTCAGACTAACCTTGATTATTTTAATTTTAAATCTGTAATTAAAACTTTTCATTTTGGGGGAAGCTACAGGATTTTATGTAAATGTTGTGAAATGTTACAGTGAGAGATAAGGTTCCTGTAACTATTTCAATAACATATTAAATTTTTAATTTTTTTTTAAACAGAAATCCGCTTGAAATGAGAGATTTTAGTTGGTATACTTCCATATACCTAATACAAGGTGCATAGAAAAATCAGACACCCTACTTCACAAGTTCTTTTCTCTTCCTTCCTAAGAAATATGGAAGGGCTGTAATTCACAAAATAAGGCACCAGATTAAAAAAAAAAAAAAAAAGGAATGAATAAACTCAAGATTATTTAAATTCATAAAATTTGCATTACTACTTTAACTAGAAATAGCTTCACATGTTTTTCCTTGATCTTTAAACATCTTCACTTTTTCCCACAGAGCAAACACAGTTTTTGGAGTATTTCAAAAAGTACCACTAGAGAAAATGTTCATGGTGCTTCATTAACATTTCGAATTGCAGCTGTCAAATCAGTGGAACACTACAGAAATGGTGGAGTGTTTTGACACTGCATATTTTAAGCTGCATGGTACTCTTCAGCATTATAAAGAATGAAGACCATGCTACATTTGAGGAACACCATCTACACTGGCTGAGAGAATTAATTAGAAACTGGTCATTTAAGCACACCAGAAATTGCCTTCATATTATCAGCTAGCATTTGTATTATTCAGCATCACTAACAATAGATAAATAACAAACTAGATATAATAATTCAAATTGACAGCTCGACTCATAATATTTTCGAATCTCTTACCATTCAATAAAAGTGTTTGAGGTGTCAGAGTTTAGAGTTAACTCTTTCTGAGGCTACACTAATACAAAGTATCTGCACAGAAGAACTTGTATCTTCTCATACCAAGCCTGGAACCCTCCAGACATTTCAAGCCCCAACTTAATAAAATACTTGCTATTACTAACATTCAGCTAAATTCCCGTTACACGTAAACTATTCATCCTGTAATATGTATTTATTACCGAGTCACTGTTTCCCAGTGTGCACAGACATTCTTTTAAATTTCAGCATGTTGTTTAATATACCCTGTATACTAGCACACCAAACATGGCATCACATACATACTGAAATTATTTAAGTGTGACCCATTTGACATAATATTTTTATGGTGAGTGTAATGCAAAAAGTGCTAAATTACAAAAAGTAACTGCAAAATAAGCTATTATTTTTGAATAAGCCTCTCTCACTGTTGTCAGTCTCAAGAGCCCCTGTAATATGCAAAAAAATGAATTAAAAGGTTCTCTAAGCCAATTCAATCTTGTTTGAGGAATAAAACCACTACAGAAAAACACAGACTATAATACAACTGGAGGGAATGGAATAGAGGATTAAGAAATACAGCAGCCATGCTCCTGAAAATCAGAATCCATTTCTCATTCATCATAACCTACACCTATAACAGCTCAACAAGACAAGCCCAGTGCAAAGTCTTTTACCATACAGCTAGTGAAAGGAATACTCATAGATAAATTACAGACCATATTCAACTCAGGTTGGGAAAATACAGTGTAGATGCATTTTGGTAAAACTATACAGGCTCCTCTTGATTTTTTTTTCTAATTACTGTATAGAAATCACTTTTTCTATTCTCTTTGAGAGATTCCCACTTTGGTATTATGTGTTAAACTTGCATTCCCCACAAGTACAGGCATTAATTGTATTTATATTTTATAACTGCTTAAAAATTACTCAGAGAATTAAAAAAAAAAAAAAAAGCCAAATAAACATGAAACACAAACCAAAACCAAAGCACCTTTAAAAATATCAATAGTCTAGGCATTTGATTCTTACAGATATCTTATATACAACTCAGTATGATTAATGGACCATCTGCCAGGCCTGGAAAAAAATATACAAAACTCTACTAATAACCCATAATGCAGTCCTAAAACTGACAGCATGGGCTTACTAAACTGTTGAGAACATACTAAGAAAGCATCAGGATTGATTCCAGTGCAGTTTCACAACCAGAGAAGCACGTATGCTCCAGTGATGTTAAGACATCTATCATTTGACCAAGTGTGTGCTTCCTAAAGGAATGCACGTAAGCAAAACAGCTCCTGTTTATGGAAGGTGGAGAGGGATGAGTGTGTCCACATAGGAAGAAGTTGGTAACATCTGGTAATAAACAGTGATCATGATTACCACCGCCAAAAAAGTATGTTCCTAAAATTCGAGAGATGTTTCTGTTTGGAGTGGAAATGCCACATACACAACATAAGGACATCTCATGCTCTCGAGAAAACAGCAGTATTAAAGGGCTGCTCTACCTGCCTCACTATGGGGGAGCAGGGGAAGACGCCTCGTGATGGCAAATCTATGGCACAGTATTTCATGCGTGCCAGCTTCAGAGCATGGCCTTTGTTACCTCAGATGGGAAAGGTGCGGATTTACATCCAGAAAAAGCACCAGGACAAATGTGTACTTACTGCAGTAAGCGATTATGAGACTGGCCAGGATCATGATAGCCCAGAAAGTTGAGGACATGCTTGGCAAGGCGTTGACATCTTTTCTACTGCTTCTCCTGGGAGATGGAGCCATTGAAGCCACTTCCCCGGTGAGGGGTATAGTCAGACAGTTTCACCAGCCAGCTCTCCCCTTGACTGATGGCCTTTCTCCACGTGTAATCCTCAAGGAAGGCATCTTCCAATGACCCTGCAGTTTGTCAGCAGGAACATGGTCCTGTTTCAGGAATCATCTCCCAGCCAGAAAGACAAGGCACCTCCAAAGCACGCAGGACTTCAGCGTAGTAGCAGCAGGCCAGATTTCCTCCTATTACTGTGGCGAGATTCAGTTGCGTGATGCCTTTTACTGAGACTCGGATGCCTGGCGTGGTGCAGAGCTTTGAGGCTGTCCCAGGAAGGAGCCTTTTTTTTTTTTTTCTGTTTTAATTCGCAGAAGTTATGCTGCCTGTTGTCTTTTCCCTGCTTCCACCCTCTTCCCCGGAGGCAGTCCTCTGCAGACGGGGGCCCGGGCCGAGTCGGTGCTAGCGCTGCGAGGCCTCTGCCGCCCGCCCGCCCGCCGTCCGCTCTAGAGCGACCCCCGCTCAGGCCGCCGCCGCCTCCAAGCCGAAGGCAGCATGGCAGCAGGAACAGCGGACACGGAGAGTCGAGGGCACCGCAGCAACCACTGCCGACCGCTCCTAGAGTAGTGCTCCGACAGGCAGCTCCGCAGGGCGACGACGATCCGCGCCCAAGATCGGCACCTGCGGAGGAGCGGAGACGGCGGTGCCTGTCAACGGCTGAGTACGGCGCAGAAGACGGACAGTACGGCCCGCCGGGCAGAGAGGCGCCCCGTCCTCCCGCCGGCAAGTCCAGCCTGATCTCCCCTCCCGGACGGTCCTTGAGGCTCGACGGGGCGGAGGCGCGAATTGCAGCTCGATCCGCGGCGGGCGGGACACTTTACAAAGCGTCAGCGGCAGCAGGTCTCCTACCCGCTTACTACCAGCTCCGCTTTTAAGCTCTGCCGCTAGAGCGCCGCGGGCCCTTCAAGTAAAAAGGAGGAGGAGGAGGAGGAGGACGGCGGTCACGCCCACAGGTGAAGAGCGCGCGGAGCTGTCCTTCCCCCGGCGCCACGCCACCTGCGCCGTCCCGCTGGTGCAGCGCTCTCGTCCTCCGGGAAAAACACTGCCTCACACCTGCCCGGCAGCGCCTCACTCCTTCGCTCGCCTCTCCCCGGCGCGACATCGCGACCATCGAGTTTAGCCCTGGGCGGTGGGGAGGAGGAGCCGCGGGGGGAGTTTCCCCGCTGAGGCTGCACCCAGCCGTGTCGCGAGGGGATGTCGGAGTGGGCCCTTCGGCGAGAAGGGGCCGCGGGGCAGAGGAGGTCGACACCTGTGGCCCTGCAAGAGTTGAGCCAACTACAGCCCCTAGCTTCACCCCACGGCCTTCAGCAGAGAGGCAGAGAGGCTGAACCGCCGAGAGTGAAAGAGTAAGGGAGGGGAGGCAGCGCCGGCCCTGAACCCCCTCGGAGAGGCCTTTGTTCTTGTTGAGACGGGAGTACCGGCAGGACACCCAGGGTTATGTGGACCTCCTCCCGTCCCTTCACCTGATCAGTGCGGCTCGAAGTCCCCACGACAGATTAGGTGTTAATGGAAACGTTCCTTTATTTTTCTGCGGTCCTCACAGGAACGGTCGGCACACAATTTCTGTTGATTTTAGTACCAGGGATACGTTGCTACGTTGCTGTGAAACCCAGTTTGGAGGTCTCCAGTTCACATGTGTGCCAGTAGCCTTTGTGGTAACAATGAAAAACTTAAATATTATAATAGGTACAGGTAGTTAAGCTTTTACATTCAGAGCCTCTTTAGCAGTGTCCCCGAATTAATATTCTAAGTTCTGCAGAAGGTTCCAAGTACAGACAAGATTGTTGGACTAGAAAAGGAGCTTGCTCACAGAATGTTCCAGTCATCTCCTCCTGTGTTCTGTTTGCATAATGAAAATAACTACAAAAAGGATGATTTATATTCTTTCAGTAGCCCCAAGTTTGTCTCATTGTTTGCCACTTAAATGTCTGGACTTTAAATTGTATATGAGTGATACATTATTTACAAGACAGGACTGTAGGGGCATTTTTAGTACACCTGCACTTGACTAGATAGTTGGAACATACTTGGCATGCTCAGTTTTGCATCATGAGGACATCATCAGAATAACCTCTTTGATTTTAGATCTGATTTTCTACCAGAATAGTTTGCATCCTGAACTGTAGGACAAAAGTCTGATGTGTTCAGGTATGCTTCAAAGATGAAGCTTTAACTATCATGGGTACATGCACAGTATTCTCTTGCAGGATGGTGTCTTTCTCTTACTATTTAGTGGGATTTTTTTCTATTACATTCAAAAACTTAAACAAATACTATTCAAGAATTAAGGCAATATATTAAGCTTTAGTGTAACAACTTTTATCCCTGACCTAGACACTAGTGTAAGTCAATATAAATTCCATCGATCCTTTGGTATCTTGAAGTATTAGTTCAATGTTATGTTGCAAAGTACTACTGCATTATTTTTATTTATTTCTTCAATATGACTTTCAAACTGTGTACAGTTCTGGAGCCCCCAACACAAGAAGGACATTAAACTGTTGGAGTGAGTCCAAAGAAGGGTCATGAAGATGATCAGAGGGCTGGAGCACCTCTCCTATGAGAACAGGCTATGAGAGTTGGTGCTCTTCAGCCTGGAGAAGAGAAGGCTTTGAGAAGACCTTGTAGTGAGAAGACCTTGTAGTGAGAAGACCTTGTAGTGGTCTTCTAGTGTCTTAAGGGGATCTACAGGAAAGCTGGGGAGGGGCTATTTGCAAGGTCTTAAGGTGTAATGGATTTAAACTGGCAGAGCGGAAATTTAAACTGCATGTTAGGAAGAAGTTCTTTACAGCGAGGGTAAACTCACTGGAATGAGTTGCCCAGGGAAGTTGTGTATGCTCCCGCCCTGAAGGTGTTCAAGACTAGGTTGGATGAGGCCTTGAGTGACCTGTTCTAGTGGGAGGTGTCCCTGCCTGTGGCAAGGGGTTCGAACTAGATGATCTTTGAAGTCCCTTCCAACTGAACCATTCTATGATTCTATGAAATTCCCCACTCTCTGAACAGTACTGAGCAACAGCAACGCCTCAACACTGTTCTGCTGTTCATTGGAATTCCAGGACTAAAATGTAAATCAAGCAGTTTACAGTATACATGAAAAGAAATTTGATTTCTATTAGAGCTGTAAGTACAGCTGGATAATGTATTTTAACTATTACTAAGAAGAAAAGACATGAGCATTTTGACAAAAGGCATATAGTATGATGTATAGGTTAAGAGACTTTGAAGCCACAGGAATAGCTGAAATATATAGGCTATTATATCTTTCAGTATAGTACGTAGAATTTTATGTAGTAAATCTTCCCATTTCCGCATTATGTTGTGGTTATACAAGAGGTTTCCCTTGAAAATACATCCAGTTTTCAGTCTGAGAAGCAGGAGTCCCGATTACTGTTCACCTAAATAAAGCTTGAAGCAGAAGCTAAAGTATTGCTTCACTAGTTCTGAAAAATGACATTGTTCACTTGAGACCAGGTTAATTGTTGTGTCAGAGAACTATTCATTTAGTACTCAGAAAGTAAGGTACCACTCCCTGAGAACAAAGATCACTGAACTGGCGCCTTTGTGTTTCTATCTTTATCTACTTGTATTCGTTTTACATAAGGCATTTTATATGAAGAAATATTTTCAAACATCAGGTTCTGATTTGATTTTCAAAGACAAGACTTAAACCCACTCTTTATAAATGTGATTTATGTCATTGCTGATTTTTTGGTATTTTGGTTTTTTTTTTCCTGTAGGCAGTGGTCTGTTCTATGCTGTTTTGTATTGAAAAGTATCTCATCCTAGATTGACTACTTACAGAGTAAAATTGTACCCGATGAGAAAGTGGCAGAATCTGATCTTAAATTAATTTGCTTGCCTTTTTCTTGACATGTCCCCTTCACATTGATTTTTCAAGGAAAATATGTGGATCCTCCACTTCTAATGCCTCCCTCATCTCCCAGTAAATTTGCAGTATTCAAACCTTTATGTGTGCAGAGATGTAGAAACAACAATTAAACTCATGGACAGATGTCTTAAAGCAGAGAAGAAAATAGAAATACAACTTAAAGGTTGTATATCAAAGTGGAATGAGCTTTTCAGAAATCAGATATATTCCCATACAACAAAAGACAGGCATCTGTTGTTCTACCATTGTTGTTGGAAAAGTTAATATCTAAAAGGAAATTAAAATATTTAATTTCTTCATTAAGATCTGTTGTGCCATTGCTCCAACTTAAATTACAAACCAGATCTTTCTAGTGATTAGAAAGAGGCATAGCCTGAAGCCTATTGTATGCCATGTCTATGTGTCAGACACCTTGTCCATGATATCTATAGGCACCATTACTTTCTGCAAGGATGTCAGACCTGTAAAGCTTGTACAGTGATGCTGTTCTTCATTACAGGTGCAGCCTACAGTGGATACATCTTAACACTGATTTGTCATCAAGCATGTACATCATAGAAAGGTAACGTTCTTTCGATATTTACTGAAGACCTTCCATTCTTTTTGAGTTTGATTATTGACTTTGAAAAGACAATGTTTGAGTAAAAGATGGGTAAATTACATGACCATACACTGGTTCAATATACTTTATAAGGAATTACCAACCAATAATATTCAAGCCAACACTTGAGTTTTGGCTTTAGTAGAGTAAAATGCTTCAGTTGATTTTGAATGTTGATTTTAAAGAGCAGGATACTCTCTGAATGGCCAGTATTGTTTAGATCTGTTAGTGCTGAGATTTATATGACTAAAACAGATGTAAAAAAATAGCATCAATTTAAAAAAATACAGTTTTAAGAACATTAATTGCACGTAAGAGTTACGTAACATCAGCTTGGTTTATATTCAGAGAAAGAGCAATGAAGCTCAATGTGAAGGAAGTATGCTCTTGACTTTATTTAAACATTTACATTTTCAACAAAGTAGTTAAGAGACTGTATATCTCTTTATAACAATCCATAGCACCTCTTTAACATCCGTGGCCAGTATCAGAAAAGGGACAAGGGAATTGCACATTTCTTCCATCTTCCTTGAGGAGGCTTCATTAGAGATTGAGCAGATAATGTGGATTCATTGTTTAGGACAACTTTTCTAGTTAGATTTTTATTAGATTTGCTGTCTTTGTATTTACTAATCTTAGGCTATGGTTGGAAAATATATTTAAATTAGACATATATCTCAATGATTTTTTAAAATACATTGGTAGTGCCCATAATATTGATTATCTATTTAATAGGGAAGGTTTTGTTATTATTTCATACTGAGCAAAAAATTGTGGTATTTGTGAGAAAGAAAAGAGGAAGGAAGAGAGCCAGAGTTGGTATATGCCAATTGATTTTGTTGTTGCATGATAGTCTAGAATGTAAATACATTCCTTCAACAAAACATATTTGACTCTGAATGGCAGACAACTACATATATCTGAAACCGGGATCAGGAACTTAGTTCTCACACAGTATTTCAGTAAAAGTATTTATGTACAGAGTACTTAAAAATTTGTGGACATGGAAGGCCAAAATAGGCCTAAACATGTCCTGGCTTGCCAGACATGTTTTCTGCTCTTCCACCTTCTGCTGATGGGAGAGGCAACCGTGGGAAAGGAAGACAAAAGGCCCTGATGCCTTGCAGTCTCCTTCTCTCCTTCTAAACTTGTTTACAGGGTCCCTGCATTTGTTTGGGTACTGTCTGGGAACTGTAGTTAGCCCCGGGACTCTGGAGATATTATTTTTTTGAGCAAATACTCAAAAGCCTCTTTAGCAAATCTCTGCAATTTCTCTAACTGAATCCAAGCCTTCTGCCTTAAGCAGAAAGGAGCTTCTCAAGTCTCTCTACTGAGCAAGCAGCATATTCGACCACAAGAACTTCTTTCCAGTTCTAATGGTTTATTGTTTGTTGTATATTGCTAGTTATTTCTTAAATGTTCTAGACTCTGTTTCCATTTATGTGATGTTTTTCGTGACCATGCAAAGAACCAATTATAATTGAAAATACTGGGTAGGGGCAAGAGTCCTGAATATAAAAATGAATAAACAATACTAATTTTGAAAAAATCCTATCTTGCATCCATTAATACCCACCACTACCATCACATAGAGGTAGATTTTGATACGTGTTCAAGGCCTGTAAAAATAAGGTCCTTAATAACTGCCTAAAATTCTCTAAATGCATAGTCAAACTATACTTAAAGGGAAGCTGTTGAGCATTCCGTGACCAAAGCTAGCTTATATTGCTTTGTTGCAGTGGCTGTGTACCAGATGCTCTCACTGATGAATGCTTTTATTGCTTATAACAAACCTAGGTCTATGATATTATACTTGTAGACTGTGCCTTTTCACTGATCTTCCTATAACAGACTCAAGCTACCAGTTAGTAGTGTTTTTTTTCTCTATACATTATTGGTTTGGCTGGTTTATTTCCTAACTTTAATTGCCCTCTAATGACTTCATAGATACAGTTTGATATAGTTTGAAAAGGTGTATGTGGTTTTGATTTAACATGGAAGTTTTCATAAGTTATGGGAAGTCCTCATTCTGTAAAACAAAGTAAGTTGTTCACTGACAGCTATGCTAACCTACCCAGTTATTTGTGTACCCAAACAAACCAGAACAGCAACAAAAAAAGGGGGCAAGAGAGAGACAGTGGAAAAATATGCAACAATTTTTTATACTTGTCTGTATAACTGATATGTTGTCACAACATCCACATTATCACTCTCACCAAACATTATTTATAGACTTTACCCTAAAATGCAGAATGAAGGAGAAATAGTTAGGATACCTTTTAATTCTACTTTGTGTTAAAGGCAAGTCTGTAGTTTTTGCAGAAAACTGGCACCAATATAAAATCCTATCAAAATGTTTCTGCCTTTTGGGGTTTTTTTTTTGAGAAATCCTAGCTATAGATGACCACGAGATTAAAAGGACTTGTGTAAAATTACTGCATTCTCACTTAGGTTCTTCAAATATTGAGTTTTACTATTGATAGGCATGAAGCTCAAATATCAGACTAAGGCTGGGTTTCAGTAAACTACAGCTCTTTATAGCATGTACAAATGAAATGTTTATTTTTATAATGTGTGTATGTAAGATTGTTTCCATGCACTGAAATGCCTGCAACTGATGTGGTAGATAAGTATGTTTCTGTCACTTAGCAACCTTCAATGGTTTGGAAAAAAAAATTGGGATATCTGGAATGCTGTTATTGAAAGTGTCTTATGTTTAGTGCATTACCAAAATCATTCAGAACTGACTCATTACCTGAGCTTTGGTGATGCAATATATTGTATTTGGCAGCAAGAACAGAAATAGCTAACTTCCGTGCATGGATAATTGAGGAGGTGAGTTATTGAAAAAAAAGCAGGAAAGAAATCAGAACATGAAAGAGCAAACAAACCAGAAATAAATCCAAATATGACAAATTACTTTCATTGCTGTAAATGCATAAAGAGTAACAGAGATATGAAATCATAACCATGAGCAAATTTATGTCTTTGAGATACACAAATTAGTAATCAGATCTGTTGTGAGTGAGGTCTAGTTTTCATTCAGTATATCTAAGTGAAAGGGATGCTGAAGTCAGTGCCTTTTCCAGAAAAGCCTGCTTTTTGATACATAACCAATAGCATTTGCAATTCTTTTACAATAGATTTAAAGCAAGGAAAGAATGTTTGGGAATTTCCAGTTTTGTTTTTGTTTTTTTTTCCCCTTGATTTACTAGTTTTCCTTTAGTGACATACCACAATTTACACATGGTACAGCCACTAAGATCTCAACTTTTTGTAACTGGTCTTTTCCAGTCCTCTGTCAGTTTGTTTCCCTGCTCTGAGTTATCTAGGAGAGAAAAATCAAGGTATCCTATATATGTCTGTACATACACTCAGAAACCACCCACTCAAGGGAATTAAAAAATGTCTTTTGGAACTGACAAGCCTTACTGATAATGTGTTTGGTTTGCATTGTCCTATTAGCCAGTTCAACTCTTGTTTTTTTAGAGTAGAATGAAATGTTTCTAGCATCATTATGCTGTTTTTTTAGAAAGCATCTAAATGTGTAACCAGGAAATTCTTCAAATAAATGGTTGCCTTCCTGAGCAGAAATTAGGAGCTACAGTCTATAAACGTGGTGGACATTTTGAGAAGCAGACAAGATGTCTCTTGAATAATACGTTACAGAACAGACATGGGTTGAAATTTCCAGTGGCTTTTCTGGTCAGCTGAAATGCACCATAAAACACTAAATTAGGGGTTTAGGTGTAGGGTAGAAGATGAAAGGCTACTAGAAGGTAAAATGTACAACAGTAAATTACAAAAAAGGAACAATTATGCTTTCTTTGGAAGCCTCTAAAGGTGGATGAGCAGAGATCTTGCTGATAAATCATTTTGCCAATGAGATTTTTGAATTTGAGTGGAGGTCTGGGGGAAGCAGTGGGAGTGAGGACAAGAAAGAATGGGATATCAGGAAGTTCTGAATTACGTAAAGGTTCTTTTATTATTAGTCAACAGACCTATTTGATTCCTAAGCTGTTACCTCGGTGTATATCTTGCAAAATTACATTCATGCTGAAGGATAGCTTTGGAGTAAAAGTTTGCTCTTACAGAACACTGAGGTTATGAAATTAAAAAATGCTAATTTCAAAGTCTTGTACCTGCTGAGGAATAACCATGCATCAATATGGACTGGGAGCCATCTGTCTGGAAACTGTCTACAGAAAGGGACCTGGGAGTCCTGGTAGACATCAACTTTGATTTACTTGGCCTTAGTTTCCATGCTTTGTCTGTGGGTTGGATAATACCTAGTGTAAGTCTGTAACTTTCACAGCGATTTTGGCAGTGCATCGCATATAATGAGATAATCTAAGGCATTGTCTTTCTAACATTGAATCAGTTTCTAATAGCTATTTTATTTCTGAGTAGTTACATCTAGAACAGGTTTCATTAAGTTAAGGAAAAACAAAATTGTTACATTAGTGGTCATAACAATGTTTTCTGATGAGATCTAGGAAATTATACAATTAGTATAGTGTTACCTTTGCCCTCTTTCTTTAGACTCACATTCTTCTTCATCCTATACAGGCCAAAGTTGTTTCTCTTTTAGAAATACAGACACTTAATTAGGAAAATGGAATTACTAGATATAGTAATTTTCTTTAAAAAAACCCAACAAACAAAAACCAAACCACACCCAAGCCAAACAAAAAAAACCAATTCTCACAAAATATGATTTTCCGTTCTCCAAAGCTTGTATGCTTTCTCTCTTACATTTTCATTTATCTTTCAAAATTTGCACATTTCAAAATGAGTAGTCCAATATTGCTTCACTGCATTTGAGATTGTTACAATGTTATGCAGTGTTTATACCAAGCATCTCTGCGTATAAGCTGTATTTCCATATAAACTGCGCTTGCTGCACTTTACACAGAACCCATAACTAGTGCTGGAGCCTCCATGGGGAGCAAGGACACAGACATGCTGTGCTCTGCCACACCTGTGGCCCTGCACCACTCGTACCAGCCCTGATGGGGACTCCACCACCTCTGCCTCACCTCTGCCTCACGTTGTTGGAGTCCTGGGTTTTCAGAGCAGGACCTGGTGGGGACCTTGTATAGCAGTGGCAGAAAGGGATAGCAGTTAGTTGCCTGTGAATCCCATAGTTGTGGTAGCTGGCTGGCCGAACATTGGAAGCTGCAGAAGGTTATCCTTTGCAAATCTTGCCCAGAGGGGTTATGGAGTTCTCTGTCTCTCCAGAACTCATTTGGACGTTGTCCTGGGAAACATCTGTAACTTATCCTGCTTGAGCAGCTGGGTTTGGCTAGATACTCTTGGAAGGTCCCTCCAGCCTAAACTTGTGATTCTGTGAATAAACAGTGCTACCTTTCTTGGCTATAGAAATGTACGCAGTATCATATTGAAATCTGTTGAATATACAACAGCATAAGTAGAAAGAGTGTCTCAGTTGTGCATGTTAACTTGTCACAGACACATTTGATTTCCAAAGCTTTAGTGACTGGTAATTCAACTGTTCAGCTCATTTAAACTAGTTCATCAGAGCCCTAGACCAGCCCCTATGCCTAAAGCAGCATGGTTTTGTCTGCTGTTTGGCATGCAAAAAAGAAGGCTGTGAATATCGATTTTGCAGGTCTCTTTTAGAATCATAGAATCAACCAGGTTGGAAGAGACCTCAAGATCATCCAGTCCAATCTATCATTCAGCCCTGTCCAATCAACTAGACCATGGCACTAAGCACCTCATCCAGTCTTTTTTTGAACGCCTTCAAGGATGATGACTCCATCACCTCCCTGGACAGCCCATTCCGATGGCAAATCACTCTCTGTGAAGAATTTCCACCTAACATCCAGCCTATACTTCCCCAAGCACAACTTGAGACTGTGTCCCCTTGTTCTGTTGCCGGTTGCTTGGCAGAAGAGACCGACTCCCACCTGGCTACAGCCTCCCTTCAGGTAGTTACAGACAGCAGTGAGGTCACCCCTGAGCCTCTGCTTCTCCAGGTTAAACACCTCCAGCTCCCTCAGCCTCTCCTCACAGGTCTGTGTTCCAGGTCCCTCACCGGCTCTGTCACCCTTCTCTGGACATGTTCCAGTACCTCAGCATCTCTCTTGAATTGAGGAGCCCAGAACTGGACACAGTACTCAAGGTGTGGCCTGCCCAGTGCTTAGTACAGGTGAAGAATAACCTCCCTTGTCCTACTGGCCACACTTTGTCATTTCCCTGTGAAGCTTCATTGCCTTCATCATGCCAATATTCTGCAATATTATTTCTGTTTGAAGAGAAGTGCTTTACGCTGGAATGGGGTGAGCCACATAGTTCGTTAATCCAGTTTTCGGTACTGCACTGAAAAACTGGTGTTGAATATTTTAGGAGTAATTGGGCTGAAAATGAGACAACAATATACTTACCTACAAGACCACTAATGAATATTTTAATTAATTTTTATGGTGCTCAATTTAGCAAGATAATAAGAATGGAACCTTAACATATTTCTGTGTCATCATACATCAGTATATCCAATAGATGTCCTTGACAGTTTGCCAGCCCTCATTATTACAAACTTTCTGATGCTCATTCCACAGTGGAAAAAATCACATCAACTGTGTGATCCGTACCTTAACAATGGTTATTTGTTATCTGGACATCACGTGAAAGTAAAGAGAAATTTCAAATCTGTTGTCAATGTTTCTATGTCCATAGATTCTCTTAGAAAAATGCTATCTATTGGCATCTGGTGTGACACAAATGTTCAGTTGTCTATGTTACTTAAAATAGTATGGAATGGTTCTCATGTCCCACCAAAAAAAAAACCCAGAACAAACAAACAAACCCACAAATAAACAAAAACCCCAAACCAACCACCTGCTATAACTAGAATACCATCTCACACTCTGATTTATGTCAGATCTATGCAACATTTTAAACAATTCATAAGAAGCATTGGCTTTGAGAACAGATCAAGTAAAAATCTTACACGTTTTAATATAGTATTTGAGAAGTTTTTAGATATGAGAACTGTACAGATTTTGGCTGATCTGGATGTTCTTCAAACTTAGAACCGACAAAAATTTGAAATAAAATAGGTTTTATTGAACAAGACATTTCAATGATGTCTTCATTGGTGATTTCTCCTGCCTTATGATTAACTGTGGTGCTGGAAAAAAGCTTTTCTACATAGTATTTTTTCATTTCTGTCTTGTCAGTTTTAGTTCCAATATGATTTTAAGAGATAGCTTTTGAATCATTAGATTTTCCACTTAATTGCAAAGCCATTACAGGCTTAATATGGCAGGAGCCAAGCCTGTCAATGCATACATTTTTTTTCCTGCTTAATTGCAGTCCATCAGTTTTAGCTTCTTTCTAAGCTACTTTTTAACTTAGCATACTTTATGAGATTTCCCATAAACTAAAATGTCATGCTTGGAAACTGCTACTTTCCAAATATTGCAGAATCAAACACATTTTTCTAAGGTGATTCTGATGCCAAATGAGAAGGAAAAGAATAAAGTATCTTTTAAATAATATCATATTTTATATCAATATCAATAAAACATAGTAAGTTTTGATCTTGTCTTTTTCATGAAGAATTAGGAAAGTTTAACTTGTTGAAACCAAAGTTTTCCAAATAAATATGTATCTTTTAAATAAATGCTTCATAATGAAGATTTTTATTTCAAGTCCAGAACAGAAATTCTAATCAAATCCTGACAAATTGAGATACAGGTACCTCTGTGGTCAGGGCATCTTAGGAAATTTACATTTAAATCTTTTTGAGCTGCAGCAGACATTTTAAGAGTGTTTGTCCGCAGTGCGTAAATCTTGAGGAAATCTCTCAGTTTCTCTTAGTATCTCTTGAGAATTTTCTCATTGCCTTATCTTTCTCCTACATGGAGAAAACAAGTAAAACAAATGAAAAAAAAATGACAACTATGTGTATTAATTAAAATTACTTTGTTTTCAAATCAGCCTGTGTGTTATAGTGCAAAAGAAGGTGCCGTTTGGATGTATTTAGATAGGAAGATTCATATGTCTTTGAAGCTCTGCTATATATCTTTAAAGCTCTGCTTAGAGCTTCAGGTCACAACTCTGTGTTGATTTGTAACATGTAATTCTCCTTGTTTCATGTGAATCTATCTTTATGGGGTACAAGTGGGAAGCTTGAGCATTCCTGTTCATAGACTTTCACAAAGGAAAAGACATACAGATTCTTTGTTTAAAATACCATGTTAGTTCCTTCTTGGGTACATTTTAATTTCTAACACTTCAAAGAATCATAGAATGTTAGGGGTTGGATTGGAGCTCCAGAGATCACTGAGTCCAAGCCCTCTGATAAAGCAGGATCACTTAGGTCAGGTCACACAGGAAGACATACAGACAAGTCTTGAAAATCTCTAGAGAAGGAGACTCCACAACCTCTCTGAGCAGCCTGTTCCAGTGCTCTGGCACTCTCACAGTCCTGTGTTCCAATTTTTATCTGTTGCCCTTGATGGCTTCCAGTGATGCCCAGTGAAAAGGGACTGGCTCCTTGACACTCCCCCTTAATATACTTGTAAACATTGATCACATTGCCTCCCAGCCTTCTCTTCTCCAGCATGAAAAGGTCTCAGCCTTTCCTCATAAGACAGGTGTTCCAGTCTCTCTAATTCCATGTCACAATAATATAAAAAAAAAAAATAGATGAATCATACAATTAATCAAATAGCTGAGGAATTAAAGGCGTGAAGTGGGTTCTAAATAATTAAGAATGTTAATATTGCTAATAGTTACTGAGATATTAAAAACACAAGATACAGAATATAATATCTTCTAAATTAGTCTGCATGGGATGACTAAAGCAGTGGGCAACTGTACATATGGAAATATCTGGAGATAGGCAAATTGAATGGAACATTTATAAAATATCTTGGCTCCTGGGAATGAGTTGTTAAGAAATGGCTAATTAGAATGAAATTAAGAACATGCTATATGAAAGCCAACTTATTTAAATTTTATTTAAAATGAAAATAAACTATGATGTGACAATGAAAGATATTTTTACTAAACCCATGTCTTCTGTTATATTTGAAGAGAGCACTTATTTAGAAAATAAGTTTAAAAAGTGGAAGTATGAGTTGCCTTTTAAAATGGACTAGATGTTATATACACTATGAGCAAAATGCTCTGAAGGAAAGTGGTGTTTGCTTTTAAAAAGTTTAATTTGATTTTATGTAGAGTCACATAAATCCGCCTCTGCAGGGATTTCACTTTTCAGTAGTTTTTGCCAGTCTAATATGATGCTCACTTCACGCTTCTGACTCAAATGCTAGGAAGTGCATGTTTGACTTTGACTTTTTCTATGATACCAAGGGTGGCAGGAAATGGCCCACTGATATTATACAATCAATTGAATGGGTAGCTGCAGGGTGTTGGCATACCACAGCTTGTGGCAATGCTGACAAAGAAACAACACACAGAGTGGCTGTCTCAGAAAATGTACAAATGAGAGAGGAAGAAATGACCCAGAAGGGCATATAACATTTAATTTGTAAATAGGATCTTACACTACAGGCTGTGTTGTAAAACGCTTATGTTCTTTTGCAACATAATCTGTAGCACAGTGAAAACTTGCCCTGATATTCTTGTTGTGAACTATTCTATTGTAGATGCCAACTACTTTTAGGCCAAAGGCCAAAGAAGTATATTTTGCACATCATTCACATGTATGCGCGCTTACTAATGACCACAGACATAGCAACTGGCTGGCTTTCTGTTAGAGCCCAAGCAAAAGAGTATGTAATGTTCTAGCTGCCAAACAACACACCATGAAGGATGTACAAAGTGGTGATCTGTCACTGGCTTCTGGCTCCTCACTTGTCATGCCAAGTACTCTTTACAGATATGCAGACTCTTCTTTGCATAAAGTGAGCCTGAATGACTGGACTTGCTGGCACATATGAGAAATGAGACATGAAACAGCAATCATCTATGGCACAGTTTTACTTGCAACTTGCTTGCTTAAACACAGTGTTAAAGTTGCTATGGAAAGGCTCAAGAACCTTTGGCTTCTGGCTGATAGCCATAGTACAAGACAATAAGCAAAAAACAAGGAAAGTGAAAAGAAAAATATTATCACAAAATTGAGTAGACTGGGTTAACTTGTGAGAGTTGAAAGATCCAAAAGGGAAGGAAGAAATAGAATGCAAGAATATAGCTCTGAGGATAATTGATATAATTTGTTTAAACTCCACTATGTTTTGTTTCATTGAAAGAGGAACCCTGGGTGAAATGCTGCTTCTATTGACAGCAAGAACTCTTTGAGAGTAAAAGATCAGATTGCAATTTAAATCTTACTACTATATCTATATTATCATTTATAGTAGTAGAGTAGTTGTATCTGAATAACAAAGAAAATCACCAGGATGCATATGTACTCTCAGAGTATGCAGACTGGAGAGTTCAGCATAAGGCAGTATTTTTTTTTTTGCTTTTATATTCTGAGTATTGGTTTATAGGCTCAGATCTAAGTAGAAGTAACTTGAGAATGAAGCTAACCAATCAAGAGAGGTGACTGAGAACATGTTTGTTTGCTTGCTTCTCCCAAATGTTCTTCAGAAGAGCATAATGCACTATTGATTCTGAAAACTAGCAAAAGTAAAGTTCTTTTGTAAGAACACTACTAATAAAGGGCCATTTCCTTTGTTGACACTCTGAAGTCTGCTGTTCCATTGAGATTTGTGCCCAAGAAACTACCATGTTGTTACTATTTTTTTCTGGTGACTAAGTCACTACTTCAGCTACTTTGGCACGAATCAGAGCAGCTACATTAAGAGCAGAAGTTCGTTAGGTAGTCAACAGAGAGCACTAGACACTGCTCAGAGACAGTTCAGAAAGCTTAAAATTAATTAAATTGAGATTCAACCAGTCACTATAATCAATGGAGACTAGGGCACAGGTTTTATCGTGCCTCGTTTAACACTGGCGAGTTCAACTGGGAACTAAATATTCTTTCTGTTGATTGCAAAGGTAGCCCACCTGTGACTAAATCAGACATTATGGACATTTAAACTTAGATGAGATGGACTTCTAAACCTATTTCTTTCCGCAGCTCAGACATGCCACAGTCAATACATTAGTGCCTGAATTTGCAGCTAGGGGAACTCCCTTAGTATACCCAAGCCTGACTATATGGATCAGTGTAGATGACAGTTTTGATTTGTCTGCAGCTGTTTCCTGCTAAGGAGTTTTAATTTCTGTTTAGCAAAGACTTTGAGTGCTATCATATCCCACAACACACATCCATTCTGGTAGTCATTAAACGCAGAAGCACAGTGAGAGTTAGAAAATTCAGGTCCAGAAAGAGCAAAAATAGTAATTGCACTGGGGAAGTGGTATTTTTGGGGACACCATAACCTTGTTCTTCAGATATGTTTGATAATTTCAGTCTGTTTCGTCTCTAAACTCTCAATCTAACTTTTTTCCTGGTGCTGTTTATGAAACTCAGGTTTGGTCCATATCATTAGTTTTACAACCACTTGGATTTTGGACTTAATTCAAGCCTTTTAATGAATTTAAACGCTTTATTGGAAGTAAAAATGTGAGTTAATATTCATATATATATTAAAAAAACACTGTCTGCAAAACCTCAGTTCATCTTTTGTCTCTTCTGGAAGCCTTAAATCCAAATCCATATGTAGTACCTTCATTCATTGAGCAGTCCACCCAAAAATCCATGTCTCTCCAATTTAGAGAAAAGGATGTAATGCAAAACAATGTCAAAAGCTTTGCAGAAGTCCAGGAATGTGTCATCAGTTGCTTTTATATACCAACACTGTAACCTCTTTGTAGAAGGCCACCAAATTTGTCAGGCATGATTAATGAAACCATGCCTGCCTTATTTTCTATGTGCTCTATCATAGTTTCCATGAGGATCTGCTCCATGATCTTGCCAGGTACAGAAATAAGACTGCCCTGCAGTTCTCTGGGTCTTCCCTTTTTCCCTTTTGTGCTAGTTAGAGGCTAATTGGAATATTTTAGTGAGAAAAAATAGATTATAGGCTGTGAAAAGAAAGCAATTGTCATGTCTACTTCACTCATAGGCTTGCTGAGATGTATAGAAAGGAAGAACACAAGTGTAGATAAGACAGTTTGTGTATGTGTCTCTGTCAGTGCCTGTGCTTTGTCCCTGGGCCTTTGCTGTGTAACCCAACTAATTCTGCTTCTAACCCTAAACCAGATTCAAATTTACAGGCAGATTCAAACTTTCAGACCCTCAGAGATTCAGACTCGCTAGAAGAAACATCCTGCCATAGAAAATTCCAGTTAAGGCGCAGCACGTAGATGCACACATGCCTAAAGGCAGCAGCTTCTAACTCCCAAACCATCACACCTCTTTTGAAAATGGGATTTATGCTTTCCCCGTTCCAGTCAGTGGGAACTTCACCAGATTCTGTCATGGGTTGAGTTGAGTATGCTGCTGTTACTCATACCGTGTTTCAGTCATGCCAGCGTTGAAGACGAAGGTGCTAACTGTAACAAAGTATTATGGGGCTTGAAGTTCAAATTGTAAGAGTGGAGACTTCCTGTTCTGATTGCTGCTTTTGCATTCTGATTTTATTGGATTTTGTCTCTTCCTCTGGAATGGAGGTGGGACAAGAAGGTGTTGTGGAGGGCCTGTAGGCCCAAAAATAGGCTTGTTTGTGCCTTGCCTTGCCTGGACATGTTTTTCTGCCCAAACCAGAGGTAAACACATTAAATGGATAAAAGGGACACAATAGGCCCGGTGCCATGAAGTCTGGCCTGCCTAGGGTCCAGATTGTATAATGTGGGTGTAAACGTGTTTGTGTAAGCCCGTGCGCCCAGCTCATGCTTGCCGGGTGCTAGCCTGTGTGTTTACCGTATTTAGAAAGTCCAGGCTTGTGATTTTACCTATTACAGTATTGTTTGGCTGACTGCCAAACCCTGATTGGTCATTCTAGTGTCCAAAGGGCCATTAATCTCAGCCCACATTTGATAAATAGGGGCACACAGGTAAACAAAGTGCTCCAACTCCCCTACATTGCTGATGCTCAGGCTCTTGCTCATGCTCAGGTCCCGTGCTCGGGCCCCCCTGCTCATGCTCACTTGCTCGTTCAGGCTCCATTATTAGGCTTTAGACTCACCAGCACTGCTTCTTGCTTACGCCTATTGCTTTGCTGTTATTACGGAGACAGAACCGCCCATAGTCTCCCGGCCAGCTGTGCACATTTGCACACCACTGTGGTGAGTTATCAGGACCAGATCCTGTATTGCCTGCCTTTACCTACGGAGCTCAGACTCCCGAGCAGCCATGCACCCTATAGTATGCCCGCTGCCTTATCATTGCCTGGTAAGCGCTCCACTGCTGCTGAGTTGACCAGGAGCAAACTCCACTTATCTGCACATGATCGGCCTGCTAGCCAGCGTGACAACCGTGCTTAGAATGCACGGCACCGTACTCCTTCTGCACCTGAAGTCCTGCCAAGAATTCCCGGACAGAGCATCCAGGAGAGGCCAGGAGACAAGGGCAGAGATTGCATTCTTCGCCAGGAGAACAAGGTCAGAGACTGTCATTTCCCCAGAATCCGAGAAGATTCTCCTTTCCCCAGAAGCCGGGAGGATTCCGGCCTCAAAGTCCACAGGCAAAGACTCCCCTGAAGTTTGGACACTGGTATAGGCTGTGACATAGCCTCGGAGGGTGATTGATAATTAATAAGAATTTGTAAGTAAATGCTTTAATGCCTCTGTAATATCTATTGTCCCCTGCCATAGAGCAGAAAGAGCTTTCAGCCCACCGTGCTGGAAAGCCATGTATAGACCCCAAGCAGTATTTTGCTGCAGAGAAATCTCTCTCTGTTTATAGTTTGAATGTATGCTGGTTATTATAATAGTTACTATTCTGATGTATTTCCCATGTAAGACCCTTTTAATACTAAAATTCAGTGGTTGGGGGTGGCGAGAGTTCAGAATATTGATGTTAATAAGTATATATATTTATAGAATATTATCTTGCATCAATTAATTTCTCCTCTCCGCCACAATCGGCGTAGGCAGCAGAATCCCCCTCCACGACAGAAGGAATGGGGAGTAGTTTTCTGGACTGGGCATTTGACTTGCTTGCTTCTGCTTGCTGCTGCTTTGCCTTGTGCTTTTTTTGAAAATAGGCTAAGATAATTATGCATTTTGTACTACAATCATCTGATTTTGCTCAGTAAACTCTATTCTCTTACTTTTTTTTTTTTTGTCTGAACCCTGAATTTTTGTGTGTAACTTTTCCCTCACTTGTGTGGTGTGACTGGAGCACTACTGGTGAAGACTGAGGCAAAAAATTTACTGAGTACCTTCTCCATGGCTGGATAATGAAGTGTCCTATTTCCTTCCAAAGAGGGCCCAATTTTTCCCTAATGTTCCTTTTATCACTGACATAACTATAGAAAATTTTCTTGTTCTCCTTGACATTCCCAGACAGATTAAGTTCTATCAGGACTTTGGCTTTACTAACCTGATCTTCAACTGCTGAGAAAATGTCTGTAGGGAAATTATTTTTCTCTAGAGAAATTGTCTAAGTGTGCAAGGTACATATGCATAATAATAAATCTGAAAAAGGAATGACTCTGACTTGCTAGAAGTCCAATCAGTTATTACAGGCATCTTCCTGGCCTTGTGTAAGTTTCACGAGGCTGTTATCCAGTCACAGATTTAAGTGCCACTTAAGAAGGGTTACCTTTTTGAACACATATTTATCTTTCTTCCTTCTTTTCTGATGAATACAAGAGTCTGAGTTGATGTAACATACAGGCCAACAAGACACAAGGCTTGAGTTAAATACAGTGGAGCCTAGATAGCACAATCACACTCCAGTTTGTAAAAAATGAGATGTTGTATCTGAACTTCCTTGTAAAGCGTCCTGAAGTGTAAGTGATGTTAGCTCTTGTGTGGTACTCAGATCTGAAGATTAGACGACCACATAGCTTTTCTGAGGTCTGTTTTGAGATTGCAAGGCAATGTATACCTTGCATCCTCTTTCACTCATTCTGTTCTGTTACTGTGTGAAATGAAAGTAACTCGGCTTGAGAACATCGTTATAAATGAGCTGTTTGAAATCGTTGCTTTGAGAACTTTTACCTCTGTGCAGAGAGAAAGAACACAAACCCTCATGAGATTAGTGACTGAATGAGTGTGCTATGCTTGGGGAGAGGGGGGAACATGGACTGACAGGTGCACAGAGTTGGGCACTAGAAGACACAGGAGATCACCATGGGCCTCACCTGCTCGGTGGCTCCTAGCCAGGGAGTAGAGCAGGCTGGGAGTACGGCTGGGGACAGCCCTAGACACCATCAGTTGCCTTGATGGAAATGGAAGTATTCGCCTGTGGGTTCAGCCTGTCTGAGCAGAGCCAAGATCAGGACATTGCTGTGGGTGACCTGGAGAGCAATGTTCCTGCAGCATTACTGGGCAGAGACTGGCAGCTCCAGGCTGAGCTGAAGTGGGGTCATGGGCCATGGAGCAGGGGTGGGAGGGAGTCTGCAGAGGATACTGGATAGGGCCTTGGAGGGCCATGGTTGCTGTCAGAGCCCTGACATTTAATGACCCATATGTAAAACGTAAAAGGTCAGTTTGTCTTTATCAGAAAGAATGGCTACATGCTTCTTGATCTTCCAGGCTGATGACCGACCTTTTCACATTATTTCCACAAAGATAAAAGAAACTGGCAAAGAAAAATAAAGAAACATCAATCTGAAGAGCCCTTTTTTTTAATTTTTGATGCTTCCTACCTACACAAGGGGAAAAAAAGAGATTGAGATAAACTGTCATCGGTTTTTAAAAATACAAAAGTTGTTTTCAACTTTAAAAGTCAGAATATTGTACTTTTTACTTATCTCTTGGCATTCAGGGATCAAATACTCCCCCCAACCCCCTTTTGTTGAACATATCTGTTGCTCATGGATTGCATTGCAAATTGCATAAAGTAATGAGATACGTTGCTGTGATGGTTTGGGTGTTACCTGCCCCCCCACACTTTGGAAATCACCCAGACTAGACCCAGACAGCTCTGGAAATTGAATTAAGCTTATATTTACATCTTAGCAGAATATACAAACAGATATTTACAGTATATACAGTTATATACAGAAATACACAAGGTAAAAGGTAATACAGAAACACAACAGCCCTCCCAGAAACCTGAGTCCCCAGGAGGGGCTCCCAGCAACCCTTTCATCTTCTTCCCTGCCCCCTCTCAACCTTACCCCAGTCCCAAGGAAGAATGGAGGTTCAGCCAGGGGATTAGGAAGCAAAGTGGATTCATCACAGAAACAGCAGAGAGGTTAGAGAGAGAGATGCAGCTCAAAGCTCCCCAGCAGGAGAAGTGCCTTATCTGTTTTGATTCTTGTTCTTATGCATCTCAGCAAACCTATGAGGGAAGTAGACATCACCATTGTTTTCCTTTCACAACCTGTAATCTAGTCCTTCTCACCAAAACATTCTAGCTAGCTTCAAACTAGCACAGTTGCCCACTGCATTGTCTGTTTCTTAGCTTTTCTTTCAGATGCTCACTTTTCTACAAATGCACCTTTTTCTTATTAGCAATAGTATGTCAAAGTGTCATACTATTATATGTAATAGTATGTCAAAGTGTCAAGAGTGATCTGGCATGACCATTAGTGGAACATATCTTTAAAATACCAGCAATAAAAAACACCTTAATTTATTCACGCTATTAGCTGTTCACACATACAACAAATAGGTATTTTTTTGTTAATTTATCTACAAAGTTTTTTTCATTTATGATTTCATTTCACAGCTGCATAAACATAACATCAAAAATCAACATGTTTAAAACACTCAGGTAAAATAAGGGACAAGTTACTACCATAAAACAGCAAAGCATATCAGCACAGATAAATTTGAATTGTGAGCTGAAGAGTCAAAGAATGTCTTAATAAGGAATTACATATCTTTGGAGTTTAATTACAATAAGGCCTATCACTAGAAGATTAATGAAGAGCAGTTTTTCACTTCATACAATTGCAATTGAATTAAGATAGCACCATTATTCTTGGAGAGATAAATTTAAGCAAATGAGGCAGAAGAGGGGAAAGAATTGAAAAGCAAACTATACTGAAAAGAGAGAACGTTCTGCAATAACTCAGGACCTTAAAGTGTGTTAGTTACATTTACAAATTTTCTAAAATACTGTGTAAATTACACAACTAAGATGATAAAATAGTAAGGTGTTTTGGTTTATTTTGTTACCCATCCAACACTGTGAGATTTAGTGCCATTTTCAAAATTGTGAATCAGAAATAATTTGTACATATGCACTGTTTTCTCCTTTCTGGAAATGCAAAAAAAAAGTTTCTAAACACATACATTGCTTTCTCAGTTAGACATCATATACTGAAATTTATTTACCAGGAGGACATTAGACTGTATGGTAGGGATAAATTCTGAATTGTAGATTGTGAAGTTGTTTTTAGTGAGTCGCTGTAGTTTGTCCTTATACCTTTGTTATACTAAGGAAATAGTTATATCCCTTAGGGAAGAGACATTTAAAGAGAGTAAGTATCAAAGGATTGTTGTTTCCTCTCCTCTTATCTCAGAAATTGAGAAAAGGAAGCAGGTCCTTTAATCTTCATTTGCAACATCTTTTCTGGAGTCCCTGCATTTGAGTGAGCAGGTCCTGGTCTTTCCTTTTTTCTGTTTTTTGTTTGGTTTTTTTTTTTTTTTTAATGACATTACAGTATGTAAAAATTGCATATTTGTATTCGCTTTCTGCGGACGTTAATGTCAACTTTTGGCCATTACTGCTCTTTAAGGCCTCTATTGTCCTTATTAAATGTAAACATTTCACTTTGTAAAATATGTGGCAAAATATGCCACTGATCTTCTAGAAATGAGATCAAAGGTTAGATATTTTGATAAGTCAGGTTCCTCAGCTCATGAGTATAATAGTGTAAAGATTGTGATAAATATGCTTTCTGTCTTTATTCATCCAAGATAAAATTTCCATGGAAAAAGCTGCATCTAACTTATACTTGGCTCTAGCTGTTTTCAGTAGAAGGTATAGGTAATGTACTAGCAACCTACCTCATTACCTTTCTTAATTCAGCATGTAATCTCACATTGCTTTCAGCCTCTGAACTGAAGAAGCTACTCAATCTTCCTGACTGCTGACAGAATAAATTAATTAATTTATTTCAGGTTTAAATTAAATTAATATAATTTGGCGCAAACTGCAAAAGAACAATGGAGCTAGCTTTTCAGCCCATTTTGTTAATGAATTAGTTTGTCTAAGAGCTTATGCTTATTCTGAACTTTTCTGAATGTGAATCACTTATGTAGACATTTAAAGCAGAATCATCTTTCAAATTCTCATTACTTGAGAATAACTCTTGTTGAAATAATGCCTACACCTTTTAACATGTAACTACATACCAGGAAGACACAAATCAATCATTTCTTGTTTGTTAATGTAATTTCCAAGAATGAACTGTATCTCTCAGCAGGCATTATGTTGCCTTTTACATAAGAAAAAATAAAAGAAAAACATTTAAATCTTGAGTGATAACAAAATGACCCCTGAATCTCAGAGGATACTTATACCGAAGATGATCAGAGGGCTGGAGCACCTCTGCTATGAGGACAGGCTACAAGAGCTGGGGCTCTTCAGCCTGCAGAAGTGAAGGCTTTGAAGAGACTTTATGGTAGCCTTCCAGTACCTGAAAGGGGCCTACAGGAAGGCTAGGGAGAGACTATTTAGAAGGTCTTGTAATGACAGGATGAAGGGCAATAGATTATAGGTTGGACTGGATGATCTTGGAGGTCTCTTCCAACCTGGTTGATTCTATTCTATTCTAAACTGTCCGAGGGGAGATTTAAACTAGATGTTAGGAAGAAGTTCTTTACAGTGAGGATGGTGAAACACTGGAACAGGTTGCCCAGGGAGGATGGTCCTACTCTGGAGGTGCTGAAGCCTAGGTTACATGAGGCCTTGAGCAACCTATTCTAGTGGGAGGTGTCCCTGCCTATGGTAGGGGTTGTGGAATTAGATGATCTTTGAGGTCACTTCCAACCTATATCATTTTATAATTCTATTCTATGATTCACTGCCTCTTGTGAATTATCTTGAAACCAAGTATTTCTTATTGTAAAATGAACAGCAAATAATAAACTAATTAAAAGCCATGCGAATAGCTTATGTCATCATGGAGTTCATTTGAAACACATAAACCTCAATATCCTCTGCAGGAACACTGAGGTGAGAACTAGTTATAAGTAGATGAACAAATTATAATGTTCAAAATCAAATAGAATATGGTATATACATATTCTTTTAAGAGCTGTAATCCTATTCCATGAGTACTATTCAGTCCAAACAGTGATTTGTCATGAAACAACAAAGATCTCTGTATGTAGACTAGAATAAAGATAGTTAGATTCTCATAACAATGAGAATAGGAAGACACCAAACTGGAGGCTTGGCTGATACAGCTGAAGGCTGTGTGGTCATCCAGTGAGACTTTGACAAACTGGAGAGCTGGGCACAGAGGAACCAAATGAGGTTCAACAAGGACAAGTACAGAGTCCTGCACCTGGGAAGGAATAATAAACTGCACCAGTGCAAGTTGGGAGGTGATCTGCTGGAGAGAAGCCCTCTGGAGAGGAACCTGGGAGTCCTGGTGGATAACAAGTTAACCATGGCACAGCAATGTGCCCTTGTGGCCAAGAAGGCCAATGGGATCTTAGGGTGTATTAATAAGAGTGTATTAAGCAGATCAAAAGAGGTTCTCCTCCCCCTTTACTCTGCCCTGGTGAGACCTCATCTTGAATACTGTGTTCAGTTTTGGGCTCCCCGGTTTCAGAGTGACAGGGATCTGCTGGAGAGGGTCCAGTGGAGAGCTACAAGTATGATTAGGGGATTAGAGGGCATGGCTCATGAGGAGAGGCTGAGAGACCTGGGACTTTTTAGTCTGGAGAAGATTGAGTGGGAATTTAATAGATGTTTATAAGTATCTGAGGGCTGGTCAGGAGGTGGGGGACAGGCTCTTCTGACTTGCTCCCTGTGATCAGACAAGGAGCAATGGATGTAAGATGCAGCACAGGAGGTTCCACCTCAACACAAGGGGGAACTTCTTTACTGTAAGGGTCACAGAGCACTGGAACAGGCTCCCCACAGAGGCCGTGGAGTCTCCTTCTCGGGAGCCTTTCATGGCCTCTCTGGATGTGTTCCTCTGTGATCTGTGCTAGATTGTGTGATCCTGCTCTGGCAGGGGGGTTGGACTCAATGATCTCCTTGGGTCCCTTCCAACCCCTAATATCCTGTGATCCTGTGAAACAGTCTTTCACAGTTGTGTACATACAATGGTTCATTACGGCTCATACTAGAGATCAGCATATGGTCTGGCTGTCACATCTGCTGTGCTCTGAGCAGTGTAACAGGCTGCTTGGAAAGATTATACAGTCTATCCTTACTTGGATGTTTTCAATATCTAACTGGATAAAGCCCTGAGCAACCTGCTCTGATCTCACAGCAGACCTTGCTTTGAGTAGGAGATTGAACTGCAGACCTCTTGAGGTTCCTTCTAGCCTGGATTATCTCATGCTAGTGTGATTCTGAGGGAAGTTTGGAAGTTCTTCTGGGGCAAATTCACATATGTACACACTGCACTGCAGTGTCATGCAGAAATACTAAAGAGGCATATCTTTGGATCACTGTTGTGCCAAGTACATATGCTGTAATGTACAAGTTTTAAAGGTATTTCAGCTGCTATTTTTTTTAAACCAATTAGGAAAAAACCCAACTTCCTAATTGTGGAATGAAGTCTATGAATTTAGAAGCCTTCCACAAATAGACTTGGGACACTTCAAACTTTACAATGCTCACAAAAATTAGCTTTTATTTCTAATGAAAGTAACACAGTAATAGTAACCATTGCTATGGTTGAAGAAGCTGCTTGAAATTCCTGAGGTGAAACCTAGGTGAGTGAAATAAAATTTTATTTAAAGATTCTTGGTTTAGATCAGTGCTGTATGACTTAAAATGCAAGTGATTTTGCATTTGGTGGAAGTTTACAATAAATAAATATTGACTTTTAATCCTCCTTTTACATCTATGCGTCAGAAGCTACTGTACCTGTAAATGGCATTTGCCAGTTCCACCATTTTCCAGATTATCCTTCTTCTTCCTTCCATGTCCACTGAAGCAGTACCTTTGGCCACATTCCATCGTCATTCTTCACACATAACTAAACATACTTTCTTTTTCTTGCTATCATTAGGAGTAATTTCTTTCATTTCATTGTTTTAATTTAGCTCCTGACCATGCTGAAAGAATTGCAATAAACTCCTCTGCTTTCTGATTTTAAATATAATCTGTATTTATCTTGGTTTATAAATGCAATTCGACCATGCTGAAAGGACCTGAGTGGTGTGCTGTTGGTAGTGATGTTGTCAAAATAATATTCTGAGCTACTGAAAAATATAATAGTTTTCTATGACCAAAGCAAGGTGAAATATCTACTAGCACGTTATAAGGACAAAGAACCATGTGTTTCAAGAGATATGTCTCTAAATGATAAATGTATTTTTACTGAAAGTCATGCCAGTCCAGAGTATGGTGAAAGTGATATGATCTGTCTTTGCATGCTGTTCATAGATTGTTCATACTAAAATGAATGAATGTCCTTTTGGTATATTTTTTCATCTCATCTTGATCTTTATTCATGTTAGAATTTGCATGTGAAACAGGATTAAATACAGTAGTCTTCGCATGAAAGTCTGGGCTGCTGTACTGTATGGCGCTGGTATTTCCAGAAATGCCTTTCCTGGTTTAAAATCATTACTGAAGCAGCACAGCAACATGGTGATAAATGTTTTGTATTGGAACTACTGTCTTAGAGAACAAGAATAAAGCCAGACTTCTGGTTACCCAACAGCACTAAGAAGTACTACGAACCCAGTGTTTTATCTGAAAGGATTTTTTTTAAGCTTAGTATAAATGATTGTACGCAATGCTAAAATTTACACAGATGTTAATTTTAATATGCAAATTTGGAGTTGATATAAGCTGTATTTCAGATGTAGTGTGTCAGAAAAAAAACCAATAATTTCTATAGAAGCCAGACTGTGGATATATATAAAAAAATCCCCCCCAAACCCTCCAAAGAGCTGCATATTTCTAGAACAAACTTCTTACGTCAGTGAAAATAACTGCCACTGTGGACCTCTTGTTGACTTTATTGCTTGTTTGTCCCAGCAAAGAGCTGATTGCCTTAATATAATTCAGATTAGCTAAAGGCAGTGTGTAATCTATTAAAAAGACACCTTGCATTTCACCAACTGGCACTAGTCTGAACAAACACAAGCCTTAGCTTTCATTACATTACCCTATCCATTTAATTTCTAATAAAAAGTATTGGCTTTCCTACTTTACCTTGCCTATAGCACTATGAATTCTAAATGGAAATAACCATAGTACTTCAGGGCTTCACCCACCACACCCCCCCTTACTTTTCATTTAAATGCACGTTACGGGGCTAATTTCAGCTGAATATTTTACACTATTTGCAAAAATGAGTTTATACATAGCATTATTAATGCTATATGTCAGTGTTCAAGGATCACCTCCTCCAGGCCCAGGAGCAATACATTCCAAAAAAGAGAAAGGCAGGTAAGAATGCCAGAAGAGCTCCTGGACACACTTAGATGCAAGATGCCTACAGAGATTGGAAGCAAGGACAGGTAACCTTGGATGAATACAAAGAAATTGTCTGTGCAACCAGAGCTCAGGTTTGCAACCAGAGCTCAGATTAGGAACATTAAAGCATGGCTAGAATTGAATTTGGCTAGGAACATTAAGGGGAACAAGAAGAACTTCTTCAGGTATATTAGTAAGAAAAGGAGGACTAGGGAGAACGTGGGACTCTTCCAAAAGGGAAATGGAGAGCTGGTGACAAAGGATATGGATAAGGTTGAGGTGCTCAATGACTTCTTTGCCTCAGTCTTCAACGGCAAGGGCTCCAACCACAATGTCCAAGTCCCAAAGGGCAAAAGTAAGGCCTGGGAGAAGGAAGATCTGCCCACTAGTATTGAAGATCATGTTTGTGAGCACCTAAGGAATCTGAACATGCACAAGTCCATGAGGCCTGACGAGATCCACCCGTGGGTCCTGAGGGAACTGGTAGATGAAGTTGCTGAACCACTGTCCATCATATTTGAAAAGTCATAGCAGACTGGTAAAGTTCCTTCTGACTGGAAAAGGGCAAACATAATGCCCATCTTCAAGAAAGGAAAAAAGGATGACTCCGGAAACTACAGACCACTCAGTTTTACTTGTGTACCTGGCAAGATCACGGAGCAAATCCTCCTGAAGGCTCTGCAATGAAAAATGGAAAACAAAGCAGAGGTGATTGGTGGTAACCAGGATGGCTTCACCAAGGGCAGATCATGCCTGACAAATTTGGTAGCTTTTTATGATGAAATCACAGTAACAGTGGACAAGGGAAAAGCAACTAACATCATCTACCTGGACCTGAGTAAGGTGTTTGACTCTGTCCCACATGACATCCTGGTCACCAAACTGGAAAAACATGAACTTGATGGGTGGAGCACTCACTAGGTAAGTAATTGGTTGGATAGTCACACGCAGAGAGGGTAGTCAACAGCACAATGTCCACTTGGAGACCAGTGACAAGTGGCATCCCTCAGGGGTCAGTGCTGGGACCAGTGCTGTTTAGCATCTTTGCCAACAATACAGACAGAGGAATCGAGTGTAAGGTCTTGCACCTGGGCTGGCACAATCCCAAGCACAAATACAGGCTGAGTGGCAAATGGCTGGAGAGCAGCCCTGATGAAAAGGACCTAGGGGTCTGGGTTGATGAAAAGCTCAACGTGAGCCAGCAGTGTGCACGTACACCGTATCCTGGACAGCATCAAGAGAAATGTGGCCAGCAGGGCAAGAGAGGTGATTCTCCCCATTTACTCTACTCTTAGAGACCCCACCTGGAGTACTGTGTACAGTTCTGGAGCCACCAACATGAGAAGGAAATCGAACTGTTGGAGCAAGTCCAGAGGAGGGCCACCAAGATGATCAGAGGGCTGGAGCACCTCTGCTATGAGAATAGTCCACAAGAGTTGGGGCTCTTCAGCCTGGAGAAGCATAGGCTTTTAGTAGACCTTGTAGTGGCCTTCCAGTGTCTGAAGGGGGCCTACAGAAAGACTGGAGAGGCACTAGGTAACTCATCTGTTACAGGAACCTACCAGGGTGCAGCCCTGCTTGACCTGCTCTTCACAAATAGAGAGGGGATGGTGGGAGATGTGATGGTCAGAGGCTGCCTGGGGTCCAGTGACCATGAAATTATAGAGTTTTCAATATATGGTGAAACCGGGAGGGGCATCAACAGAACCTCCACACTGGACTTCCCAAGGGCAGACTTTGGCTTATTTAAGGAACTAACTCAGAAAGTTCCTTGGGAAACAGCTCTTAAAAACAAAGGGGTCCCTAAGGTTGGTCCTACTTCAAAAAAGAACTCTTGAAGGCACAGGAGCAGGCTGTCCCATTGTCCTGGAAGATGAGCCAATGAGGGAGACAGCCAGACTGGATGGGCAAGATGCTTCTAAAGGAGGAACTGGGAAATTACAGACCTGTCAGTCTGACCTCAGTGCCAGGCAAGGTCCTGGAACAGGTTGTCTTGCGTGCCATCACAAAACACCTACAGGATGGCCAGCATGGGCTTAGGTTTTGCCTGACCAACCTGATCTCCTTTTATGATCAGGTTACCCGCCTGATGAATGTGAGGAAGGCTGTGGATGTAGTCTACCTGGACTTCAGCAAAGCCTTTGACATGGTCTGCCACAAGCAGCTCCTGGCAAAGCTGGCAGCTCATGGCTTGGACAGATTCACTCTGATATGGGTCAAGAACTGGCTGGACGGCTGGGTCCAGAAAGTGGTGGTGAATGGTGCCACATCCAGTTGGCAGCCAGTCACTAATGGTGTTCCCCAAGGATCGGTGCTGGGCTTAGTCCTATTCAATATTTCTATTGATGATCTGGACAAGGGGATTGAGTCCAGCATCATTAAGTTTGCAGATGACACCAAGCTAGGAGCAGGTGTTGATCTGTTGGAGAGTAGGAAAGCCCTGCAGAGGGACCTTGCCAGGCTGATTGGGTGGGCAGAGGCCAATGGGATGAGATTGAACATCTACACTTTGGCCATAACAACTCCAAGCAGCTCTACAGGCTGGGGACAGTGTTGCTGGAGAGTAGCCAGACAAAAAGAGACCTGGGGATACTGGTAGACAGTAGCTGAACATGAGCCAGCAGTGTGCCCAGGTGGCCAAGAGAGCCAATGGTATTCTGGCTTGGATCAGGAACAGTGTGGCCAGTGGGACAAGGGAGGTTATTCTTCCCCTGTACTCAGCACTGGTCAGGCCACACCTTGAGTACTGTGTCTAGTTCTGGGGTCCTCAATTCAAGAGAGATGTTGAAGTACTGGAACGTGTGCAGAGAAGGGTGACAAAGCTGGTGAGGGGCCTGGAACACAGACCCTATGAGGAGGCCTAAGAATAAGGTCTCTAGAAGAATCAGATGGACAAGAAATGTGTTAAGTTCAACTGAAGTCTACAAGTAAAAGATGACTATGCAGGTGTTGTACCTGTTCCTACGATCAGAGAACTCCTGTTGGTGGGCATTTAAGCTAAGATGCTAGGGCAGTATCATGTGTCATCAGTTCCCACTTCCAAACCAGACACATTTTTAAAATTTTAAACACGCAGATCAGGGGTAATTTCAATCCTAATCCTCATGTAATCATTAGTAAAAGCCTTCAGGGAAGGGTCAGATAGGCTGAACACTAGATTAGGTAAAAGAATCCTCTTCATTCAATTTCCAGTACTAATTCTACAAGAATCATAGAATGGTCTGGGTTGGAAGACACCTCCAAAGGGCATCTAGTCCAAGCCCCTCTGCAGTAAGCAGAGGCATCCTCAACTAGATCAGGTTGTCCAGAGCCCTGTTGAGCCTTAGTGAAAGCTGGTGAAAGGCCTGGAACACAAACCCTATGAGGAGAGGCTGAGGGAGCTGGGGTTGTTTAGCCTGGAGAAGAGGAGGCTCAAGGGTGACCTTATTGCTGTCTACAACTACCTGAAGGGATGTTGTAGCCAGGTGGGGGTTGGTCTCTTCTGCCAGGCAACCAGCAACAGAACAAGGGGACACAGTCACAAGTTGTGCCAGAGGAGATATAGGCTGGGTGTTAGGAGGAAGTTCTTCCCAGAGAGAGTGATTTGCCATTGGAATGAGCTGCATTTCTCATGCCTGTAGACCCTGTTTCTTCTGTGGAGTTATTCTCCCACAGCTACAGGTCCTTAGAGGTGTCTGCAACCCAGGATGGGTCATCCTTGAACTACAGCCCTTCAAGGTTCTCCCTTCTGTGGCATGAAGTCCCTCCTTCTGAAAATTTGTCTCTAGCCATGTCTTCAGAGATGTCTTTTGTTTTATTCATCCTCCCAGTAACTAGTATTCTTAAATACGTCTAATCAGTGTCTCCTTGTACTGGCATCAGAATCAGTAGGTGATGGGATGTTTAGGTCTATTTCATAGCAGCTCTTTCTTTCCTTCCACACACGTCACTTTCCAGCACCCTATCACCAAGCCCCTGCCAGTTATGATTGTAAAACATACACATATATAAATGCGTTATTTCTGAACAATACATCTACAAAACTTAAAGCTAAAGGAGATTATGGGAATAGGTTTCCTCACCTCACTCACTCATTTTGTGGTGCCTTTTCTATAGAACTGGATTATTTCCACTTGACGGCAGACTGACAGGTTGGACAGATTGTCCACTCCTTCATTAAGTGTGATGATTAAATGTCCAAATGAATTGTCTCCTTGTGCCAGGTTTCATCTCACTTTTTGCTCACATTGCTGTGTTTTTCTCACTTACGATTATTGGAAATGAAATTGAAAATATATAGTTAAAAAGGGAAAGTAAATTGCACATATGCTAAACACCAGGGGAGTGAGCAGAGGATACAAGTAATCTGATGGATCAATATGTATGACTGTATTTCTCTAAAGATGTCCAATATATTCAGGAATGGAAAATCAATCATCTACAGAAATAATGTAGCATAAATTTCCTACAGTTAAGATAAGGACACTATAAATTTTGTTGCCTGAAAATTGGTGTCAAATTAAAATAAAAAAAAGCTTTATCCAAATTCCAGATGTATCATTGGCCAGGAAAAGAAACCAATCCATTAGGAAATAAGGAAGTCCTGGTATATTCACAACGAAGAAGCAATTCCTTGTCCCCACAAATGGAGCCACTTTGTCCATGGTAGCAAAACATTTGCTTTGATTAATTTTACAAGAGTGAGTTATGAAGCACTTAATCCATTTGCTGCAAGGACCACCTTGTTAGAATTCTGTAGTGATGTTTTGATCTTCTGTTATATAATGTGTACACCACAGAAATGTTTTCCAGTTTCAGCTGCTAGTAAAATTCAATTTTCAGATGGCCTTGTATTGTCTTGCTAGATTTAAGATTCAAACCTGACTACTATCATAAAGACTTCTCTCTGTGCCTCACATTGATCACGTCTGACTTTAACCTTTATCACAGAGTAGTAGTGACCTCTGGGGATCATCTAAGTCCAAGCCTCCTGCTAAAGCAGGTTCACTTAGATTAGGTTGCACAGGAACACATCCAGGCACGTTTTAAAAATCTCCAGAGAAAGAAACTCCACAACCTCTCTGGGCAGGCTTTTTTAGTGCTTCATCATGCTCAAAGTGTTTTTTCCTTATCTTTAGATGGAACTTCTTGTGTTCTAATTTGTGCCCAATGCCTCTTGTCCTGTCTCTGGGCATCACCAAAAGAAGGAACTGGCCACACTTTGTTGGCACTTGCCCTTTATGTGTTTATAAACAGAGATAAAATCTCCTCTGAGTCTTCTACAGGCTAAACATCTCCAGGTCTCTCAGCTTTCCCTTGTAAGAGGTGCTCTAATCTAATAACTTTTGTAGCCCTCCATTGGACTCTCTTCAGTAGTTTTTTGTCTCTCTTAAACTGGGGAGCCTAGAATTAGACACAGTCCTCCAACTGAGGCCTCACCAGAGCAGAATAGAAGAGAAGGAGAACTTCCATCTAGCTACTGATCACACTCTCCTTCTAATAAAAAACAATTGTGAGCCTTTTACTATAATTCTTTGGTCATTTTTTTTAGGTTTTCATGCTCAAAAGTAAAATTGGATTATAAATGACGAGAGTTTTAATACCTGAAATATCCATATGCACAGTTTGCCTGTACGTTGAAATTCTTTATTTCCTGAAATATCTGGGTAACTTGGCTTTTCTTTTCAAATGCCTACGAATTTCTATAAACCAAATAAAAATCTATGCAAATAGTTTAAAGAAAACATAAGTGTCTTCCCCCCCACCTTGTGCTTTTATGTTTTAAAATGGATATAAATAGATACAGATGCAAAAACATGCTACTGAAACATAACTTTAGAATATAATTAAATACTAAAATATTAATAGGCAGTCAAAAGAAGATTGTTAGCCAGGTTCTGCAATTTCTTCTAGATTAATTTTGCAGAAATTTTTATAGTTGCTGATCAGTCCTGATATACTTAATAAACTTTGAATCACTCATAAATATTGAAAAAATTAGATCAAGATCTCCCTCATACGGTTAATGAATCCCCTTATTTTAGTGCCTTACAACATTGTCTAGAGGAATTTCAAGTTATGATTGTGTTTCTGCAAAGCCTAACATCTTTCAGTCATGTGTGTTTTATGACATAAGAAGGTGCAAATTAAACTAGGATAAAGTTAACCGTCTTGATTTGCAGTTTCAGTGTTTTAAGTCACCAAATTGAACACCATGTCAAGAATGAGATGAAAAACAGTTTTTCTGCCAAGACAGTTTGAGTAACAGCTGTGTTCAGATAATCTGACACTACATGAAGGAAAGAATAATAACAAGAAGAAACTAAAAGCACATGTCACAACAGCACTTAAACATTATTGGATTTTTAAAAAATAAAAAACAAGAACAAGGACTGGGAGCAGAGATAAGATCCCGTGTCTCTTCTTTCCACAGCAAGGGCTATAACTACTGGGCTACGGAGTAAAACTCTTTTTTTCCCAAGTCCAATAAATCTTAAATTGCTTTCTGCAAAGAAACTGCCTTCAGCAGACTAGCTTGATAATGCCACAGCAACAGAGTAACTCAAGATAACGTTTTTAGGAGTTGAGACATGTGAATGTTGAGCCTTAAAAAGAAAATGGAATCTTGGAATCTGTACTACTAGACTGGTAAACTATTCTGCTTCTCCAATGTGCTTTCTTCTTTTGTTTTGAATATTTAAGCTGTTGATATTGCTTCTAAAGGTCAAAGTGGATGTCTCATGGAAAAAATCCAATTTCCTGGCAATTTGGTATTCTGTCCTATAGCTACAGTCATACCAGTTCATGGATTCCATTGAGTTTCTATGAAGGCATATGATGCACTGGCTGAAGTATGTTAACAAATCCAAATATGTACTATTCATAGATTTGAAAATTCCTCGTATGGAGGTATTTGGGCAACTTCACGTGGAGTAAAAATTAAAAGTCTTGTCTAAAATATTTACAAATCCATACAGCATGAAGTTTTAAAAATGTTATGTCAATATCCTGCCCTTCAAAAAAAAACAACAAAAAAAAAACTCTGAGATTTTGCATTGAACTGAATATCTGTTTGGGTTTTTTTTTTTTCACTATAGTCATTAGAATGAAGATGTGAACTCAACTAAGTACTGTGAAAGTGTCAAGCAATTAACAAATTGACAAATGAACAAATTAAGAAACGAAACCTGACAAATAAACCAATTGGAAAACTGCAAAACTGACAAATTGGCAAATAGCTTGGTAAGAAAGGAGACATACTTAAAGTTTATTAGAAAGGGCAGCTCAGACACTGTAGAATGGGAAAATTGATTCAAGATCATTTCAAGCTCTGGGTAGCAGTCGTTCACTGAAATGTTGTGAATAAGAAAAGGAGTAAAGAGTAAGGCTAGGAATAAGTGCTTATACATTCTATAGTCAAGTCATGCAATAATTAAATATAAGCCAGGAACTTGGTAATCCTTGGCAAAAAGCTACTACTACAGACAGGTGTCTGGCAGAAAGGGACCTGGGGGTTGTAATAGACAAATAACTCAATATGAGCAAGCAGTGTGCTCAGGTAGCAAAGAAAGCCAGTGGCATCCTGGCTTGTATTAGAAATGCTGTATCCAGCAAGGATAAGGAGGTAATTGTCCCCTTGTACTCAGCACTGGTGAGGCCACGTCGAGTATTGTGTTTGGTTTACAAGAAGGATGTGGAGGTGCTGGAGTGAGTGCAGAGAAGAGCAATGAAGCTGGTGAAAGGCCTGGAGAATAAATCTTAGGAAGAGCAACTGAGGGAGCTGGGGCTGTTTAGTTTGAAAAAGAGGAGGTCAAGGGGAGACCTCATTGCTGTCTACAGCTACCTGAAAGGATGTTGTGGAGAGGCTGGTTCTGGTCTCTTCTCACAGGTAAGTAGTGGTAGAACAAGAGGGGATGGCCTCAAGCTGTGGCTGGGTGGTTTTAGACTGGGCATTAGGAAACATTTTTTTTCACAGAAAGAGTGGTCAGGCATTGGAATGGGCTGGCCAGGGAGGTGGGTGAGTCACCAACCCTGGAGGTGTTTAAAGCTCATTTGGGTGTGGTACTTGAGGATATGGTTTAAGGATGAACTTTGTAGATTAGGGATAATCACTTGATGATCCTGAGGGTCTTTTACAACTGGAGTATTTCTGTGATTCTGTGATATTCAAAGGAAAAAAACACATCTAAACCATACCTTTTCTCTGAAGCAACTTTCTTAGAACAGTAATCTAGGGGGAAAATAAATGAAAAGAACCCAACACACACATCAGAAGGATGTAGTTGTTCATAAAGAAAAGAAACTCCTGTTATCAGCTCTTGGTCATGTCACAGCAGCACAAAAGCAAGCAAAAGTAGGAACTGTGAAATTCAGCATGTTAGATGACCTCCAGGGAATTACTGGGAGATTCGGCAGATATGGCCTCACACTGCTGATTGCAGCTGAATACACAAATATTCAGCAGAGGTCATGTTGAAAAAACAACAACCAACCCCAAACTCAGAAATACTGAAGACAGTAATTGCATTGTAAAAAGTTTTTTGAAATTGATATTAGGAAAGACAGCCTGAAGACACTGTTCCAAAATACTGCTTCCAGCTTTATGTTTTTTTCATGCCTCAATGATAATTATCTACACTATTTGTCAATTTTATCAGTAAAAGTAACATGATACCTTACTTTCACAGACCAGTCTCCTTCTTTTAAACCTTTCCATTGAAACCAATGAGGAGTAAGATACTTCCAAAAACAGAAGCAAAATGCTGAATAGGTAGCTGGCTTAGCTTGCTACTAAAAAACTGAACACAAAGGACAAGCTCAGTTGACATAGAATCAACCAGGTTGGAAGAGACCTCCAATATCATCCAGTCCAACCTAGCACCCAGCCCTAGCCACTCAACTAGACCGTGGCACTAAGTGCCTCACCCAGGCTTTTCTTGAACACCTCCAGGGATGATGACTCCATATCATATAAACATCTCTCCCCCACTGCTTCCACAAGAGAACTTGAATTTAGGTCCTGAGAGCACTACTGGTCTCTAATGGTCCTAAGCAGCTTCACTTGTGAGTCCTCATGCCTATAGGCCCAGGAGCACCTTCAGCTCTGACTGCGTTTGTCAGTACCTGTTGGAAATGGGTTTATAGGTTTACCTCAGCTGCACTGCAGTTATGCCTCACATGGCTGGGCCACGAGCACTGCTGATGCTGTCCCCAGGTCACGAGTGGATGTCTGAGCCTGGACAGACATACTGGGGCTATGTCTGACACTGTGTACCCTCACCAGGCCTGACTCCCATCTGTGGAATAATATCCCATCTCAGGTCTGCCTATTCCTCATGTCTAGGCCTGAGACTGCCCACTGGCTGCCCTGTTCCTGGGTGGGGGCTGGGACAGGCCCTGGATACTGGTTGCCTTATCCCCGTTTTGGTACCTGTCTTTCAATGAAAACATAGTCATGCAGAGACTGATTCCTGTTTCATCTGGATCAACAAAATCATACCAGATATTAAAGGATCAGAAGTTCCATGCAGTGAAAATATAAAGACTGACTTTTTAAGTGTATATGTTTGTCTTCAGCACCGATAGGCATTTTGACAGTATTGCTATAACATATAAAATTGCTATGAGTTAATGAAGAATCACACCTATAAAACAGTCTGGGATAAGACCGTTTCAGGTTTGCTTTAATGAGTTCTGTCTGTATCAATTATGAGCTCTGATTTGGCATTGCTATGCAATAATATCTCTTCAAAAGCACACATATTTAAAATAAATATAGAATGCACTGTGTTCTTGTTAAGCACTTTATCTCCCAATAAGAAAAACTAACAATCACAGTGTGTAAGTGTTCAGCTACTCAAAAAGTATGACAGTTGAGACAGGGAGTGAAGCAGTATCGTTATTGTTTCACTAGTGTGCAACAAAGTGCTGAACACTGGGATTTGGTCTCTGTGTGAGTGCCTGACTGTAATATTTAAATATTTTAGAATCATGCTTGTTGGCATCCTATCATTCTAAGTAGATGTCTGTCTCGAGACTCAGAACCTTATGTCTATTGCTGCAGCAGGTCTTTGTATTAATTATATTGAAGTAAATGAAAACATTTTAGTTATTCCTTGTTTAATTGAAGTATTCCCTGAAAAACAAGCCATAAATATTAAGACAGTTTCTTATACCAAAAAGACCATAAAAGACTCTTAAGTTCCCTACAAGTTTCAGCTGAGATTTGCTGTTCTGCGATACTTACTACTGTCACATGAGGTGGAGGAAAAAAAAACTACAGCCATACTGAAAAATTACCCACCAGCTTGTACACTTATCTGAACAGAGATATCCTCCTTTCTTTTTTTATCACTCAGTGGGGGAAAAGCCGTTAAATACAGTGAGATAGCAGAAGTGCAAACAAGAGCATGTTGACAAAACATTAACCTGCATTTTGCCTTGGTACAGAGTCTTCATACTTCATTAATGGATGTCTAATGCAAGTTCTGTGAAGAAATTTGGAACTAAGTGTGTCCCATTTAAACGGAGATGGCATTAATTAATCTTTCATACAGGGTAAAATTAACAAATGCAATACAGAAATAATGTCAAAGAAGTAGTTTACTCTTGTAGATTAATACAGTAGTTTTATTCTCCAATTATATTTTATTGGGTTAATTGGTTCAGAATTGAATATATATTCCTGGGAGAAGCTTTCATATTTTCCAGTATTTCCTTGACTGTAAGATCATGGTACTGCCCTCTCTGCTAACTCTTTCGTGTTAACTGCCAAGGAGTTATTGATGACTTCTTTTGAAGCTGCCCTTGCTAGAACTGTAATGAATTGTTCTTTTGCAAGGTCATATATCAACTCAAAGATCTCCAGTTATAAAGTCTCTTCAAATCTATCATTAACATGCTAGGTTTCTTAAGAATCGTGCCCTCTATGCATTCTTACCCCTTATCCTTTAACTTATGAGCTTTCACTATTGTGAAAAACAGGAAAATGCATTTTGAAAAATCAGCCTCGATAACTCCTGGTGATAAAATAAGACAAACAGGTCAAGGAAGAAAACTATGTGGAAATCTCAGTTTGCATTATTGACTACCACTGTCTCAAATGACTCACATTGTAGGGGCTGACAGCTTTTTACCTGGTGGCAGTATGTAAATGAGGAGAGTATTGAGGTTATGCACTAGTTTCACCTCACACAAAGTCAAATGTCATTGCACTGGATGTCAGGAAGAGTACAAGTTGTCCATTTCATCTATATACAGTCCTTGAAGATTTATAATGAACGTGACTTTAGAACTTGCTGATGGCTAATAGCATATCTAGAAGATTCTCCTTTGAGTATGCTTCAACAAGAAAAGTGATAGAATTGATTATTAATTTCTTCTAGAACATCACTGTCTTACTAATTAAATTAAACCAACCAAAACCACCCAAACCAAACCACCACCACCTCCAAAACACCTCTAGCAGAAAAGGCATGTGAAATCAGTTTGATAAACTGCTGTATAAACTGTATTCTTCAGCAGCTGCTGAAGGAAAAAAAACAAAACTATAGAATAATCATGGTAGTATAAAGCATTATTATTTTCTCACATTACTGTTGACTAGCCTGAAAGAAAAAAGGGATGTCAGTATGAAAGGGGCTGTGGTAAAGAAGGAATCAGAATAAGCAGAATCTTTCTAAGGCTAAGAGGAGGGAAAACTGGACTGTTGATTTCTGTTTTGAGAGAGTAGCAAACTGTTCTTCATAGAGGCAGAAGCTGATTGTTATGATGCTAATGACACTCTTGGTGGCCTATGTCCAGTAGCCTCTGCTTTGTTACTGAAAAATTTTGCTCTCATAAGAAAACATGACACACTCTCTATCCTTATCAACATATGAATCAATATATACTTTTTTCTCTTTAAAAAACACTTCTATTTCTACTAGGCAGAGTAGAAACTGCTGAATGTGCTTAGATATAGCAAGTTCTTCAGTTAAACTTTTAATGAAACCAAATCATCATAATTCTTTAATATTTTCTGTAGTCACTTATATTTTGAGTGAATAAAGCACTCTTAATTGCATTTATATGCTTTATTGAAGTACATCTGATGCTTTTTACTGATAATTTCATAGACAATTTGGATTATAATTAATAAAACCCCAAGGATCTGGCATATAGTGGAGAATTAATATGGTCAATATGCAAATGTACATATGATGTTCTTGCATCCAAAATATTGCATAATTACACTGTAAAAGACACTCAATAAAGAAAAGTTGATTAAATCTAGCATTTTATTAACCTGGATTCTAGTAAATCTAATGTCACTTAGTGTATGGCATACAACAGAAGGTTAGTTTTATTTGGCTTTATTTGACCACTTAAACTGGGGGGGTCACCAAATGTCCAAATTGAAATTGCTTTGAAAAATGGGTACACTTTTTTAGGATGTCATATTTTGTGTTTGTTGTTATATAATTTTGTTATGTAACTTGTAACACAAGTTTTGTAACATCTATGCCAATGATTCAAATGCATACTTATAGTACCCAAATTGGTGTGTCTTTAAGGCTGTTATATAAGTGCTGCTACATTTGAAATGGATGGTGTTGTAACTTGTTGGATGTCTTAGATAATATTTGCTATGTAAAGGGAAACACTGTTTAAACACAACTTTCCTGTGAAGAAAAGCAGTGCTGTGTTATAAAATGTCTGAATTTCATATTTATTATGAACAGATGTTAACAGAAATAGTAATTATATGAAGCTGCATTAATTTAATATTGACAGAACAACCTTTTTAGTAGAATGTATTAAAACAGTGTGGGGTCTTATTAACAGTTAGTAGGTTGATGTATTCATGATTATTTGTGTGTGACAGCAAATGATCAGATGTAGAGAGAATGTTCCCCACATTATAGTTCATGTCATCTTTTCCTACCATTTGAACCAGGAAATTTCCTACTGGATTAACAAACTGACTTAATAACTCAAATTGTTCACAAGCTTGTATTAATTGCTACAACGTTCTGATACCATTGATTCTGCTAACAACTTTCCAAGGAAGCAAAAAATCCTGACTTATAATGCAGTTGGAGATAACAGCCCCAAAATGATATGACAGGTATAACTGAAAATAAGATTTTTGAGAGTTCTTTTCCCTCTACAAAGCAGATGGAGAGGTTAGTTAAAACAAAGTAGGATTCCTTTATTACACAAAGGCATTGTTCTCCTTAGTCTAAGGAAATTGGCACATCTATGCAATCTCTTTCTTCTTAATAACTTTAACCCTCCGCAACAAGGTTGAGCGTTTCCTGAATGGATAGGAATAGCTGTGATTCTAATCAAAATAATTGGATACTCTCTTTCACTGATTAAGAGAAAGTAGGTGGTCTTAACATTGTTTCTTTGCAATAAAATTTCTTTCATTTACAATGCTTTTGGAAGGTGAAAATTTTATGCTCCTAGTCGAAACTTCTTAGATTGAATTATTACCATTAGATCACAGGAAAGTGCAGTATAAGTCTGTGATTATATTGTTAAGCAAAACTTTAAAATGCCCTTCTTAATTGCTATATTCATGCATATGCACAGTTATGCTCACCTCTTTTTGATCTCCCACAAGAGCTTATTCAATAGCCTACTAGCAATGTGCAACCAAACTGCCAGTCCACAATCTAAGCCTGTCTACTATAGATATTCCTATAATGTCTTTTGATACAGTCAAAATAAATGTTGATGTGATAAACTATCCTACTTTATGACTGGTTGCATATGAAAAGTAAAGTGTAAAATGTAGAACTGATAAAGGTGAAGGTCATCCCTCTTCACAGTACACTGTTCCAAGTTGCCAAAACCAGTGTTTATTTGATCAGATACCCTGGTCTACGATAGTATTTTTGTAGGACTTTGGATCCAAGAATTTTAGCCAAAGTACACTAAAACTTCTGCTGAGCTTAAATGCTATGTCAGAAGTGAAAAGTGTACCTGTATGAACCTCATGATTTTCAACAAGCACAGGATCCTGCTCCTGAGTCAGGGCAATCCTTGACAGCAGCACAGCCTGTAGAATTAAAGGATTGAGAGTAGTGCTTTGGGAAGGACTGGGGGGCACTGGTGAATGAAAAATTGCAATTGAGCAGTCAGTGTACTTCCAGGGTGTGGAAGGGTGACCGCATCCTGGGTTGCATCAAAAGAAGCGTGATCAGAAGGTTGGGGGAGGTGATTCTACCATTCTGCTGTGCTCCAGTGAAACAGTACTCGGAGTACTGTGTCCAGCTCTGAAGTCCTCAGCACGAGACAAATGCAATGGGATAACACAGTCACTCGGTGTCAAGGCATTGGACAGACTCTTTTCATTCTGAATGCATTTTCTGTTGTGGGTTTTTATTTATTTGTTTTTATTCTATTCTATTGATCACCATTCCTTGGGCCCATGAAGAATTTAATAGCCATGTTAAATGATCATAAAATTTAGATGATGAACAATGACTGGATTCTAAACATCTGTCTGAAATGTTGTAACTAACAGTATCACAGAATCACTGACAATATCCAGTTGCAAGAGACCCCAAAGATCACCCAGTCCAATCTTTAACCCAGTATAGGGTCGATCCTAAGCCATGTCCGTAAGTGCCAGGTCCACAGGCTGCTTAAACACCGTCAGGGATGGCAACTCCACCATTGCCCTGAGCAGACCATTCCAATGTTTAATAACACTCTCTGTGAAGAAATATTTCCTAGCATCCAGCCTGAACCTTCCCTGGCACAGCTCGAAACCCTTTCCTCTAGTCCTTTTGATTGACATCATGGAGAAGAGTCTGGACCACTCCTCACTCCAACCTCCCTGAGGTAGCTGTAGAGAGCTATGAGTTTTCCCCTCAGCCTCCTCTTCTCTAGACTGAACAACCCCAGCAACTTGCAGGATCTCTTTGGAAGAGGCAAATCTGAGAAGAAAAAGAGGATTTTGTCAAGTTAGTTTGCGATGCGTAAAAATGTCAATAGTACATAGTTCTATAAACTGCTTAGGAACACTGTAACAGATGTCTGCTACAGCACAAATTCAAGTTCTTTGCATTAACTGGCAAACTATTGATAATTTTCACAGTCTGATAAAGCTGTATCTTAAGTTTAGTGTTAGGGGATTGTTTGCTCCCTTTGGTGAACTGTTCTAGAATTCATCTCGTGTTAGGATTCTGTTTCTATTTTCTATCCTAGCTTATTGAATGGACAGTTCATATCTGTTCTTTTCTAGTGCTGTTATGAATCTTTGGTGTGATCAGTTCTTCATCTCTGTTTATCACTTGCTATATTTACAGGATGAAATTGTAGCTGAAGGCTTCTCTGGCTTTATTACATTAATTTGAGCAATGTAAGTGCTCAAATCTGGTATCATTGTTCATGGTTTTGGTCATGCTAGTAATTTCCCTTGAATCTATTCCAGTTTTAATTAATTTTCATCAGAGAACAGTGGCCAGAACTGTCCAAACATTTTCCAGGCAAGATTCCACCAAATGACTCATAGAATGACACTAACACTTCACCCTTCTGCTAGACTTGCTGCAGCTTAAGTTGTTTAAAACAAAGAAGAAACAAAAGTCAGCGTGATACATTTTTACTGGATTAATAGATGGCCAAATGGAATTTAAATATGGCCCTTAATCATAGAATCATAGAATCAACCAGGTTGGAAGAGACCTCCGAGATCATCCAGTCCAACCTATCACCCAGCCCTGTCCAATCAACTAGACCATGGCACTAAATGCCTCATCCAATCTTTTCTTGAACACCTCCAGGGACGGCACCTCCACCACCTCCCTGGGCAGCCCATTCCAATGGCAAATCACTCTCTCTGGGAAGAACTTCCTCCTAACATCCAGCCTATACCTCCTCCGGCACAACTTGAGACTGTGTCCCCTTCTTCCATTGCTGGTTGCCTGGGAGAAGAGACCGTATCTTGTCAATGCTGATCAATTACAAACTGTATGCTGTTTGATACATGTTGCGTGCAGAACATTTAGATAAGAGAATAGAAAAGGACATAATAATGAAAGCATCATGTACTTTATGCAGAGTGAGATGATTTATTTAACGACAGAGTCTGAGAAAAACAGAACACTTCAAAATGGAAACAAATAAATAAAAAAGGTTATCTAGGATATGTAGGACCACACATACAGAATAGAATATTATTCTAATAGATGATGAATCTTATACATATTATTGTGCAATAGCTCAAATGACAATCCAATCAGAGGTTGCAGTCCAAAGGGTTTATATGATCTGCAAATGCAGATTTGCTGAACTTGTATACAAGCATGACAGATTATTTTTTACGTAATCAGACACAGAAGTAACAAAGCCCAAGATGTGAAAGTTTGACAAGCTCAGGTTAGAGACAATATTGTTTTAGCTGTGAAGACAGGAACTTCTGGAATAATTTCCTCACAAACATGATTAAATCAATGTGAATGTCAAACAGATTTAGTTTCTGAAAGATATTAAGTGGCACAGTACTTTGGTATTGTCAGACATGTTTTCCTCCATTATCAACATTGTTTTGGGTAAGAAATAGTCTAACTACATCAGCCTGAGATAAATGCTTCAGGTGCATAAAACATCTGTGGTGCACTAATCTCACTCAAGAACAATAGCTATTACTAATTTTCACAGCCTATGAAATGTGTAAAACAAAAGGGCTACTGCTGCTGGGGCAGCTTCTAAGCATTTAGCAACTGATAACAAAAATATTCTGTTAGCATAAATTTGAAACCAGTTCAGGAAAACTGTAGGGAAAAAAAAAAAAGCCAAGATTTTAAAAAGTAGAAAGATGAAGTTGATATAGTGATATCTAACTAGAGGTGTTTTCCAGCAGGTGAAAATAGCTGCTGGTGCTTACCACAGATATCACTACATTTGCACAGCTGTGCGTAGCAGTCTGGCATTTTATGACATAAAAATTAGAAACAAAGACTCATTAATAGGTTTGGATTGGTAGGGCCCTTAAAAATCACCAGGCTCCAGCCCCTCTGCCATGAGCTGTTAAACCTTCCACTAGATCAGGATGCTCAAGGTCCCACCCAATTTGGTCTTGAACACTTGTGGGGCAGCAGCATCCACAAAGTCTCTAGGCAAGCTGTTCTTGCTTGGAACTGTTTTCCACTTTGTGAACTTAGTACTCTTAGAGTATAAGACAGGCTGGGGATTTCAATCATTTTGCATGTGTGTAGACAAGTTACAATCACTTGGAACTAATCAATGATTGGCTTTTAGGTCTGCGATCTACTCCCCTCTATTTCTTGGAATGAAATTTGAGCTAAAAGCCAAGTCACAAGAGTATGTGGACTCTTAAATGTAACATTTGTTTGGTGTGTTTGCAAATTACAAAATACAACTTTGTACCAGCAGCCCTAGGCTTCTAGCTCAAAGGGACCTTCTTCATGTTTCAAGTTTTTCCTCTGTATGTTCTGAGAGTACTTAATAAGCATTTCTCTTTCCTAAAGCATGTTGTAGTACTTAGCATATTCCTTCTACAGTACAGCTTGAATTTTATCCACTAGGATTGCAATCTGTGAATATTCAGGACTATTTGGAATTGAATTTTCAATCAGGTGGAGGTACAGGCCTTTTTTTTTCAATTAAAAAAAAATTGGTTCTCATTTTGCTTTTGCTATATACAAGTTGCAATTTGTGATTTTAACATTCTAATCATACCTTTCAGGTTTCGGTAATACCAATAAGGATGAATGTATGCTCAGAAATGATCAGTTCATGAGCTCAAATTCTCCCTGTTTAGAAGTCATTCTCTTGGCAGATGCTTAAATATAGTAAATTAAATATTATATACTTTCAGAGAATGTATAGTAATTTAGTGAATTTTTTCTTTGTGTCTTTATTCAGTGTTAAATGAGCAATTATTTTTTATCTTTCTCTTTTCATTGCTAGTTTAATGCCATATTGTTTCAATCGAATAGGAGGTCATCTAGAAGATTTTTTCCTCTTTCACTGCAATAAAGCTTATTGAAAATTTTATACTACTCTCTTAAAATAAAACATGTCCCATTTACAAAAGTGTTCTTATTCTCTGCATTCAGAGATGCTTGCTAGCTAGGACAGTGTGCTTCCAAGTAAAGATGAAAACTAATTAATTAATTTCATTACATCTTGATTTATTGTACTTGCATCTATAAGGAAGAGAAGTCCTTGCTGCATCCTTACATGTTCCTTTATACTATTATAAGGTACTAAAGATAGGATGCAGCTTGTTCATAGCAAAAGAAGGACATTTTGAACTTTTCCATGTCCAGCTCCGAATTTTAAGTAAAAGAAATGCAAGATGCATTTATTCTCAACTCACTTGATTTTGATTTCAGTTTAGAGCAGAGTTGCCAGCCAAGATGGAGACATTTATTATCTATTCTGGGATTGCATATATTGTGCAGAAGAAATCTCAGTGATATTCATTACTCAGTCTGTAACTACCATGAACTTTGTCGTTTACATGTACAGATTGGATGTGAGTCGATATAATCACCGTGGTTATTACTAAGTTCCAGGGTATTTTCTTCTCAAGCCATTACTTTTTACATACCTTTGTAGATCTTTCTCAGTGATATGCAGCTTGTAACAATTATGGTGCTTCAGTGAAATACTTCCACTTAAGAGGAAGAGACCAGCTGTCACTTCCTGTTCTGTTTATGTTGTATTTACTTCTTATATCTCAAAATCAAATGAAGCAGAGATTTTGCATTGAAGGTTTGTTGGGTTTTTTCGGTGTTGGTTTTGGTTGGATTTTTTCCCTCTGGGCTCTACTTCCACATCTTCTGTGAAGTTACAGAAGTGAAACATCAGTTCAGTACTGTCCATTCTGATGAGTCACTATCATCAAACAGGAGAGAAAACAACTACTGGCAAACCCACCAATTCTAGAAGTGCTTTAGGGTGCTGTGATAGGTGTTTGAAGATGTGGATAATCAACTTCAGAGACCAAATATAAGAATTTTCACTCCCAATTATCTGCATTTAGTTGCTTTTACATAGCAGTATCTTGAGTGTACTGATGTTTTTAGCTTAGGTTTTTGATCCCTAGGAATACTGTTCTAATTTAACTTTCAATGAAAACTATGTGGGATCTAAGGAAATAGCAAGGTTTTAGATCTCATTGAGGTATTATATTGCCTGCATCTTCTACTGAATTTGATACTTAGAAGTTAGCAACAATATTGTGTTTTGAAGGCCTCTCAAAGTGTAAAAGACCAAATGCCTGCCAAGCCAAACAAGGGGGTCTTGAGTTTGAAGAAAGCTCAAACGAATTCAGAATTATATTTCCCAAAAAATCTAGGTTCAAGTTGCATCTTCTTCTCCACTTGATTTCTGTTGTACCATTTAAAGTTGTTTAAGCCAACACATTATTTATAATACATCACTATAATATTTATCATTCTAATCAAATCTGCAGCTGTTTTTCCTAACGGAAGATTCAGTACTGGCTCCTTCATAAACACCAGTGAATCTTCTTAAATTTAAATATAGTGCTCAAGACAATATGCTCATCAAAAAAAAAACCCCAAACAAACAAACAGACAAAAAAGCAGCAGCAGCCCATTTTCTTTCCATTTTAAGGGATGTATTTGCTGCATGCTAATGTTGAGTTCTGTAATGTTTTCCCTTGAAATATCGTATAGACTGCATCTTGCTAGAAAATATGTCATAATGTTTTCTGATATTTTTAGATGAGATAAAATGTATATCTATTCTTAATCTATTCCCTCTGCTGAGGCAATGTACATCCTCAGCAGCATATTTAACCAATTTTTTTTCCCTTAGCAGATCAAACTAAGTTCTGCTGCAGGCACAGTACTTCCTATTTAAATGACAAATGTCTCTGCTTGCTGATTTGAAAACTCACTTATTGACTCTTTCATCTTGTATAAACAAATAATCAGCCCATCACCACTATAGTGAGGAAAGTGGAAGAATAAAAGGGAAGAGGAATTTTTAGGAGTACTGCCAAATATTGCATTACTTGGAATGAAAAATTACTTGTTTGCTGTTAATGGTGCCGTTATACACAGATAGTAGGCAGCAATGCTGAGAAAGAACAAAGAAAAATCTACAAAGAGTCTGTAGTACCAAATATTTCTTTGCATTTAGAAGGCAGGGACATCTTCTTTTCAAATGAGAGCAGAGATTTTTAACAACATATTTTGTCTGCTTTCACAATTAAATTGAGAGCTATTTAAGAAATTTTAAGTTTGATCTTCAATTGTCCAGAGAGTGTAAATATAATATCATTTAGCTATCCTTTGAAAGGTCTAAAGTTAACCTGTTTCTAAATGGTTTTGTGGTTTGGTATGTTTTGTTTTGTTTTCAAGCTAAAATGACATATGTATATAGACATGTATACATATACACACACTTACATATATATATAAAGGTAGTAGGTATAAGATACTCCATATGTTTTGTTGCTACTGTTGCTTTGTTTGCTTTCACAGTGAACTGTTGTGAGGGAAATGAAAAATCGATTAAATCTAAAGAAAATGATCTCTGAATGGTCTGTTTCATACAGCTGTGATTTGAAATGTGTTATTGCTGAACAACCTTTAGAGGGTAAATAAAAGCAATGGAATTGCTTAGGAATAGGATCCTAATCGGGGTATGAAAAAACAGTAGTGAGATGAAGTAGGGCCATAAAGAAACAAACATACTGCAGATTTTAAGCCTAATCTGCAGCTGCTATCATTACAAAAATTGCCTGCCTATACTGAAGCAAAAGCACTTCTACCTTAGATCCATGGAACGACATCGGTAAATATTTGTTTGGGATCTAGACAAGGAAGATGCACCTTCCCAAAACACGTTTGTTCTTTTCTTAGTACAAAGAACAAAATTCTTTCCTAAATTAAAACAAACAGATGAACAAAAACTTTGTGGAAGCAGATGGAAGTTGAAGGTTACACCAAAGTCTCTGGGTTACAGATTCAGTGACATTGCTGTCTCCTAAATTCAGAAATGCCAGCTGTAATCAGAGTTGCTCAAAACAATAGATGACAGATTTGTAGTTACAGATGAACTTTGCTCCTCATCTTTGTCTGAGATTAAAGTCTATATTCTTTAGTATTAAAAGTTTACTTTTACAGATAGAGTCTTACAAAGATAAGTCTCCTTTCACAACTAGTCTATATTGCAATGGAAAGATAAAGGATAATAGAGTGGATATAAATCATTACTATGGATTTACAATGCACAGTAAAAAAAACCACAACAACAACAAAAACCTGAAGAAAGTAAACAATATCTTTGTTCTAAATCTTACAGTAAATAACAAGCTTGCAAGCTAGGAGGCAGCAGTTTGTTAAACTTAGATACTGTTAGTCTATCCATGGATTAGTTTTTCCTTTTTTGTGTATGAATCACTTAGGCTAAGTCACCTGCATTTTTGAACATTACAGAAACCCCCAAAGAGGTTGTTCAGTAATGAAGTTATTAGCTCACACTGCAAAAACTTCACAGACACATGAAAAACTAATAGTTTTCAATCGACATGGAGAATGAAAATGTGTGTACATACAAGACCTGCATGCAAGTGTGTGCATACAGAGTGGTTAGATGAATGCTGTCAGAATAATCTGTGTTTCTCTTTTTTAATATTATCATTTAAATATAGATTTTTAGGCTGACAATCACTAGAGAGTTATTTGAGTTACAGTAAATGTTGGAGTAATCTTAAACAGACATTCTAACTAGAGGTATTTTATTTCTACTTGAAAAAAAAAGCTTTGCCTATTCCTCCTAATAACTTTTCATTAAAGTAACCTCTCAAATCATCAACATCAATTATCTTTTACATTTTATTTCTGAAGTCTAATAGCTATTTTTCTAACTATTTACAAATCTATTCATCTTCCTACTATAAGTTTGTGTGGACTGATATAGGGAGTAAGATAAGATGAAAAACAGGGAAAAGTAAATAAAAATAACTGTAAAATCATTGTAAATTAAATTCACTGAATAAAGCCATACTGTGTCTTTAAAAGATCTCAAATGATGTTGTTGTTGCCTCTTAAGAATTGACTGGATTTTTTCCTCTTTTGTGAGAGAGGAATATGTTAATTCAAAGGAAAAGTAAATAAAAGAAATTATAAAAATATAACCTGGAGGCAACTTCTTCTGTCAGATGTACTGAAATAAATGCTTTCTCATTATCTTCTTTCTGCTGTATTTATCTCGGAATAGTTAAAATGCTGTTTAGCCCACAAAATCTGTTACAGTAATACAGCTCAACTGAAATGGGAATGATCTATCATGCAAGCAAACTTAAATGTGAATATAGTCCTTATATTCAGTGTTCTGAGGATACTGCTCGTAAGGCTAAAGAGGCTAGGAATAAAGCTACTTCGGTTTTGTTTTTTTTGAGTCTCTGCAGAAGACCACATCTAAACTAAACTACAGTTTTACACACAGTCATCCACAGGGAAACACCACCTCAGTTTAAGTCATTTATAGCACCGTTAGATAGCTTTCTTGTGTTCATTGGGCAAAGAAGCTAATCTAAATCTCACAGCTTTTGCAATCACTCAAGGACTTCTGCTTAGAAGGCAATTTGTAGCTTGGAAATGCTGGAAGCCAAAATTTGCATGGTTTACATGATGACAGCTCAGGTATCTTTTTTCTCTGAGGCTGGAACCTATCCTCCCTCTGCTATAGCTGAATCACATGGGAGATTATACACCGGGCAAGTCTTCAATTTATTCAGGCAACCGTCCCACTAATGTGAAAATTTAAAAATGTAGGAGCAGCAGCTCATTTCATCAAGCATTTTGCTTTGAGGCCTTCAACATCATGTGCCTCTAATGACTGCGGGTACATTTTAATCATGAAAGCTCTCCCGATAAATCTTAGTTAGATGGCTTGCGTGACTGAGGAACTACTCATGCAAGCATCCACAAAGTTACAAGGCATGGGGTAGAATCTGAAGCGCAGAATATTTAAATACATCTTCTTGAGCAACTGTCCAGTATTAATATTCTAGTAGTTTCTGCTTGATCTTATTTTTTAAATAAATAAAATTTAAACTCAGGGAAAGAATTTTACTTTTAAATCCTCGACTAGTCAGTCCATCAGTCACTAGGTACAATTTGCATATTATGCCTACTTGAGTGAGCTGTGTATTAGTCTTGCTAATTGCTCAATGGCAATTTGATCACCAGAAATAATGTCAAACTGCAGTGAAAACAGAAAGAGTTTTGTTTACCGTTTCCTTCACTATGTAATTGAAAGTTTTATGTATGAATGAAAAAAAAAAATAGCCAATACATCCAGACAAGTCTGTGGTATCTGCATAGTGGAACTGAATGGATATTTTATGTTTAAGTTTAAAAGCATCCCAAACAGACTGAAGTTCAGGAAGAATTATGTGCCTCCTTGTCGTGGTTTTTTAAAGATAGCGACAGAAATTAAACTCTCAAATGAAACTGGAGAAAAAACACAGAATTATATTTAGAGAGAAATACAGATATTACAAAGCAATTACCACATCCCTGGCAAACCCCCTTGAGTTTCTTCCCCATCCCAAAACCTAAATCTAATACTCCCCAGTGCTCCAATCCTTCCCTCCCCAACAAGCCTCTGGAGGCCTACTGCTAACATGTTCTTCCTGATAAAAGTGGCTCCTGCTACACACCCAGGGCAGGAGGAGGAGGAAAGAAAAACAAACTGACTTTGTTGTGAGTTTATAAAGAGACAGCAGAATTATGGGATTGAATAACAATCTTCTAGTCCCCAGAAGACTTTTTAACCCTATAGCCTCAACCTGGGACACTCCTTCCCTAACACTATTTTGCATCTTTGCTTCAATGTAGATAATTAATTTGGAATTATACTGAATATTTAGGTCACAACTTCCTCAGTAGCAATCTGAAATGAAAAAGATAGACCGAGAAGGCTGAAAAAGCTGTGTATGGATCAAAATGTTACTGATATCAACCTATGTGCTTTAACAAGAGTTCGGAGAAATTACTTCATATCATGCCATTAAATGTTTTTCACCAATATTTATTATTCCAGTATGCTGGCAGCAATATTAACATTGTTACACTGTTGTGATCCCTCTTCACGTATCTTCAGTCTTGATGAGCCTTACACGTCTAGATGTACAATCACACTATCACAGTATCACAGTCTCACAGTATCACCAAGGTTGGAAGAGGCCTCATAGATCGTCAAGTCCAACTCGTTACCACAGAGCTCAAGGCTAGACCATGGCACCAAGTGCCACGTCCAATCCTGCCTTGAACAGCTCCAGGGACGGTGACTCCACCACCTCCCTGGGCAGCCCATTCCAGTAGCCAATGACTCTCTCAGTGAAGAACTTTCTCCTCACCTCAAGCCTAAATTTCCCCTGGCGTAGCTTGAGGCTGTGTCCTCTTGTTCTGGTGCTGTCTGACTGAGAGAAGAGAGCAACCTCCTCCTGGCTACAACCACCCCTCAGGTAGTTGTAGAAAGCAATAAGGTCTCCCCTGAGCCTCCTCTTCTCCAAGCTAAACAATCCCAGCTCCCTCAGCCTCTCCTCGTAGGGCTTGTGCTCGAGGCCTCTCACCAGCCTCGTTGCCCTTCTCTGGACATGTTCAAGCATCTCAACTTCCCTCCTAAACTGGGGGGCCCAGAACTGGACACAGTACTCAAGGTGTGGTCTAACCAGTACAGGGGCAGAATGACCTCCCTGCTCCTGCTGGCCACGCCATTCCTGATGCAGGCCAGGATGCCATTGGCTCTCTTGGCCACCTGGGCACACTGCTGGCTCATGTTCAGGCGGGTATCGATCAGCACCCCCAGATCCCTTTCTGTTTGGCTGCTCTCCAGGCACTCCGACCCCAGCCTGTATCTCTGCATGGGGTTGTTGTGGCCAATCAAACTAAAATGTAGGAATTAAATAACTCATGTAGTATATAGGGATCACAGAATGTTAAGAAGGACATTGCTGCACTTCAGCACCATTAAAAAAAAATAAAGGCAAAGCACTGAATGGTGGATTGGCAGCTAACGTACGTGAATGAACACTGAACGGAAATTCAGGCCAAAGCAGGGTGGTTGCTCTACATCGATTAATGCATCCCAGAGAGACGAGAAAATGGAAAGAACTAGTCTGTCCTTCTGAAAACACCAACAAGAGAGAACCGTCGAGAAAGATTTCCTTCTAAGGAAAAACAAAGATATGTACATGGAAGAACTGCTGTTTGGTAGAGACTGTTGAATATTAGAATCACTAAATTCACGTTCAAAACATGAGTTTCTGTATAATCAAAAGCCAGAGCAGTGTTATGTGTTTCTCTGATGGACCTCCTTTTAGTATTATTTATTACTATGTGTCTTAACCAAAATGCCTACCGTTCCTTTAATTGCTTATTTGTATGTTTATTATTAAAATCATTGAGTGGTTTTTCTCTCAGAAAAAAAAAAAAAAAAGAATGACATGACTTTTGGATGCAGATTTGTGTATATCACAACTGTATAATTCGTGTCTATGTAAGTAGCTGAGGGTTTTCACAAAGGATGTTTTTGACAGATCCTGTTCTGGTTTTGTGTGTTTGTTTTCCAAGAGCTTATTACATATACCTTATTTTTAACTAGAAACATACTAACTAATCATTTTGCAATACAGACAGTTTGCTGTGTTGAGTGGCAATTCTCACAGCTCAGCATAAGACATGTCAGATTCAGAAAAGCCATTTTCTTTATATACCTTTCCTTTTATTTCTGGTGATTTCCACCACAAAAAATATGAACAGCTTCCAAAATAAGACTCATACTTTGTTTTCTGTCTGCAAAAGAAAGCTTTAAAGACATACCCTGAAAACAAAGATGTAGAATAGTTTGAAATGTCAGACTTATAGTCTGCATATAAGGAAGTTTATTTTTTTCTGTGCTTTCAAGTTTCAGATGGGAGTAAAGTGACCCAAATTTCCTGGGGGAGGATTGAAGGCAACATGCAGAGAAAAAAGTGCAGAGTATATTGCAGTATTATTGTTCCCTACTCTTCTGTGATTACTTTAAGGGAGGTAGAAGGTTGAATTTTAGTGTCCTAGGTAAATTTTATATTATCTTCTCAGAACAGTGTTAGCTCTCCTGTCAGTTATAAACATTTACACAGAAGAGGTTAGTACTACTTACAGGTTGTGAGAATAGAAGTAGCAACATTTGCCACCACTCATGAGCAAATGAAATGATATAGTTCTGTGTATATGCTATGAATCTTCTTTGTGTTTCATTTTTTATAGTACAGTTATGCTCTTAATTTTTAGGACATTGCCACTTGTGGTAATAGATGACCAAATAAGCTCAAATAACAGAGAATTACATCCTTTAGAATGCCCTCACATATTACTTTTCACACTTAAAAAATGATGTGTCCTGATATCCACAATTTCTATCAGAGCATCGTATTTTGTAGTACCAATTATTGCCATTTGTTTACATATTAGCAAATTGATTTTGTGGAGTGAATGTTGCAGAACAGGAAACTAAGTGCATTTTGTAAACGACTAACATTTAATTGAACAGGGGGTTTGGATAATTGTGAGAAAATGTAAATATCTGATCTGGGAATAAGTGCTGTGTTGTTAGAGAAACGGGAGATGCGGTCAAGCTACCAGTAGATTTTGCATGGTATTAGGAGTGATGATCAGGTACTTAGAGCTCTAAGTCCTCTTTGAGTTGGTTTTGGAAGTAAACATTATTTTCTTGACCTGTCAGATTCAACTACCCCTCACCGATACCACCTTCTCACCTGTCTGATTTTAACTTACATGGAAACACTCACTCTGCAGCAATGTCCACCATAGCAATAGAGATTAGTGATAGAAAGTAATTTATTGTATCCTGTTCCTAAGATTAAAAATGTTAAAAATCAGAAGTGTAGATATAATTCCCTCCAGTGTGTCAACTACATCACACAGCTTGGCGTTGTTGGCAAACTTATTGCAGGTGCCCTCAATCTGACAGTCCATGGCACCAAAAAAGATGTTAAACAACACTGGTCCCAGTACTGACACCTGAGGAACACTACTCATCATGCATCTCTACTCAGACAGTGAGCCACTGGCCACAACTCTTTTAATGTGATTATCAAGCCAATTCCTTATTTATCAAGTGGTTCACTCTTCCAATTCATGTCTCTCCAGTTTAGGGGCAGTGTCTGATGCTTTGAACAAGCAAAGGTAGATGAAACCAGCTGCCCTTCTTTTGTCCACCAATGCTGTAACCCCATCGCAGAAGGCCTCCATGTTTGTCAGGCATGACTTGCAGACAGTGAAGCCATGTTGGTTGCCACTGGTTAACTCCTTATTTTCCATGTGCTCTAGCACAGTTTCCAGGAGAATATGCTCCATGATCTTTTCAGGCATAAAGGTGAGACAGACTGGCCTGCAGTTCCCTGGGTCTTCCCTTTTTTCCCTTTTTTCCCTTTTTAAAAGTGGGGCTTATGTTTTCTCCTTTTCCAGTCAGTAGGAACTTTACATGACTGCCACAGCTTAAATATGGACATAGTGGCTTAGCTGCTTCATGTACCAGTTCACTCAGGACCCTCAGATGCATCTCATCAGGTGCCATGGACTTCTGCACCTTCAGATTCCCTAAGATGGTCTTGAATATGATTTTTTTATATATATATACACAATGAGTGGTTAATGTATTTTCTGTGTTTTGTATAGTCTAGACTGGTCCAAAATTGCCCATATGATGATTCTCTATCAGAAGTTGCTGTTCCATGGCTAACACAAACAGGTGAACATAGGCCAGAAAATCACAATGTCTTCGACCAGGTAATGGCCATTTTTCTGCTTTCCAGTAATCAAGATGTATATATTCTTCTCCTACCAGTGTTATTTTGACAGTGAATAACCCTTGTATTGTATGGTATTTTTCTCTTAAATACCCGCTATATTATGCTGTCCCTTTGTGTGACTATGAAAACAGGGCTAAGAATATAAATTTAGGTAGGAGATATCCCCATTCTTTTTAGAGCAAGAACTTCTCCTGCACTTTTCCTTAAGGTCATCAGCTATTAAAGTGGAAAGGAATGAGCATCTCCAGACAAGAAGCAAGCATTCAAAACCAGTACCTTACATTTCAATGCATTATTAAATTACCAAGTGTGCTCTCCCTTAACTTTTCTTCAGTATTCTGTTTCAATGATGATAGGTACATTTTTCAGAATTCATATGATAGGCTTCTCTGTTAGCTTCTAAGCTTTGAATACCCTTTCATGATTACTGAGAACATTATAAGAAAAGCTTTCAAATGGGTATGGCCCTGTATTTATAAAAATATGCAAAGTCATGCATTTAGGTATGTTCAGATACACATTTGAAAGATTATTTATTTCATACAACAATAACAACTTTGCTGCAATACTGATGTGCTCTGCATTTTAAGTGTTGTGATCCTAGGTATGCTGCATATCTTAAAAAGAACCCATAAGTTCCTGAGATGCTTCTCAAAAATAGATTCAGTGACAGAAGGTAACTTTCCAAACAGTTTCCTTTTATGTTTCACTGAAACAATCTCTGATGGATTAAAGGGATGAGAAAAAGCCACACTAATAGTTAATTTAGGGCTTTTATTTGAGCAATATCTTCCACCCTGTTAGAATGTGATGATACAAGTAATTCTCTATATCTTATCTTTTAAACTGCTCTTGTGTCATCAACAGCAAAAACTAGTGTGACTAGCAGGAGTAGGGAAGTGATTGTGCCTCTGTAGTCAGTGCTGGTGAGGCTGCACTTTCAATACTGTGTTCATTTTGCACTGCACTACAAGAAAGAGGTGCTGGAGCATATCCAGAGAAAGGCAAAAAAGCTGGTGAAGGGTCTAGAGAACAAGTCTTATGAGAAGAGGCTGAGGAAACTGGCATTGTTTAGTCTGGAGAAAAGGAGGCTGAGGGGACACCTCATTGCTCTCTACAGCTACCTGGAAGGAGGTTGTAGTGACATGGGGATCAGTCTCCTCTCTCAAGTAACTAGTGATAGCATGAGAGATAATGTCTGAAACTGTGCCACAGGAGGTTTAGACTGGATATTAAGAAACATTTTACAGAAAGAGTTGTCAGGCATTGGAACAGGTTTCCCAGGATGGTGGTGAAGTCACTGTCCCTGGTGGTGTTCAAGAAATGCATGAACATGGCACTTAGGGGACATGGTGGCCATGGTCGTGTTAGATCAACAGCTGAACCCAGTGTGATTAAAGGTATTTTCCAACCAAAATATTTCTATGATTTTATTATCCTGAATTGTTATTTGGTGAAATTGAACTCTGCAAGGATTTTGTGTGCACAGACATTGCAGATATTCTTTCTTCCAGGAGGTACTGAAGGAATCTGAAATTTCAGAATTTCTAAAAATATATTTTTTTTTCCTGTCCTGTAAAAAGTCAAAATCTCAGAGGTTTTGAAATATGCAACATTTTAAGGAGAACAGCTTATAGAACACTGAATACTAACACTGCGCCACACAGAACAGTAAAATGAATAATACATCAACACCAAGTCATGATAAGGAAATGGAAAACTGTGTCATCACTTTTCACATGCATGAAAAATGATCTACTGATAAGCCTAGGTTAGACCTGAGAGATCTTTTTGTCATTAACAAAGATACACTATTTAAATAGATTTCCCCCCCCCCAAAAAAAAAAACTTTTAAATTATTTTATTCCCTTAAAAATGTGTAATTATTTTAGGTAATAAATTATATGACACCTCTGTAGTCTAAGTATTTTAAACTCTTTTCTGGAAATTATTTTCATAGGAATTTATGATAAATTTATCTGATAAGAGACAGAAAGTTTTAGAAAACTACATCACTGCCGTGATTATGCGCTAGACACAAAGGTGGGAGAGCCACCAGCAGAGCACTACTTGGAGAGGCAGCAGCTGTTTCACGCCATCCTGGTGAGCAATAGCAGAGCGCCAGTGGGAGAGGCAGAAGCTGTTTCATGCCGTGCTGGCGTTTAAGATCCTCAAGGCATCAAGGAGGGTGCATACCAAACTCACTGCTCTGGACTTCAGGAGAGCAGATTTCAACCTCTTCAGGGACTTCCTTGGCAGGGTGCCATGGGAAAAAAACTCCAAAGGAAGCAGGGCCCAGAAAACTGGTCAATGTTCAAGGCTCACCTCCTCCAGGCCCAGGAGCAATGCATCCCAAAAAAGAGGAAGGCAGGTAAGAACACTGGAAGGCCTACATGGATGAATAGAGAGCTTGTGGACACACTTAGACACAAGAAGAAAGCCTGCAGACAGTGGAAGCAAGGACAGGTAACCTGGGACGAATACAAAGAAATTGTCTGTGCAACCAGAGCTCAGGTTAGGAAAGCTAAAGCACGGCTAGAATTAGATCTGGCTAGGGACATTAAGGGGAACAAGAAGAACTTCTTCAGGTATATTAGTGAGAAAAGGAGGACTAAGGAGAATGTGGGACTTCCAAAAGGGAAATGGAGAGCTGGTGACAAAGGATATGGATAAGGTTGAAGTGCTCAATGACTTCTTTGCCTCAGTCTTCAACGGCAAGGGCTCCAACCACAATGTCCAAGTCCCAAAGGGCAAAAGTAAGGCCTGGGAGAAGGAAGATCTGCCCACTAGTATTGAAGATCATGTTTGTGAGCACCTAAGGAATCTGAACATGCACAAGTCCATGAGGCCTGACGAGATCCACCCGTGGGTCCTGAGGGAACTGGTAGATGAAGTTGCTGAACCACTGTCCATCATATTTGAAAAGTCATAGCAGACTGGTAAAGTTCCTTCTGACTGGAAAAGGGCAAACATAATGCCCATCTTCAAGAAAGGAAAAAAGGATGACCCCAGGAACTACAGACCACTCAGTCTCACCACTGTGCTTGGCAAGATCATGGAGCAAATCCTCTTGAAGGCTCTGCTAAGGCAAATGGAAAACAAAGCAGAGGTGATTGGTGGTAACCAGGATGGCTTCACCAAGGGCAGATCATACCTGACAAATTTGGTGGCTTTTTATGATGAAGTCACAGCAACACTGTTCTAGGCTGCATCAAAAGAAGCATGGCCAGCATGGCAAGGGAGGTGATTCTTCTCCTTTGCTCTTATAGACCCCACCTGGAGTACTGTGTGCAGTTCTGGAGCTCCCAACACAAGAAGGACATGAAACTGTTAGAGCGACTCTAGAGGAGGGCCATGAAGATGATCAGAGGGCTGCAGCACCTCTGCTATGAGGACAGGCTACAAGAGCTGGGGCTCTTCAGTCTGGAGATGTGAAGGCTTCAAGGACACCTTATAGTAACCTTCCAGTATCTGAATGGGGCCTACAGGAAAGCTGGGAGGGACTATTTACCAAGCCTTGTAATGGCAGAATGAGGAGTAATGGGTTTAAACTGGAAGAGGGGAGATTCAAATTAGATGTTAGGAAAGGGTACTTTACAGTAGGGTTGTGAGACACTGGAACAGGTTGCCCAGGGAGGCTGTGGGTAATCCTTCCCTGGAGGTGTTCGAGGCCAAGTTGGATGAGGCCTTGAGCAACTTATTTTCATGGGAGGTGTCTGTGCCTATGGTGGGGGGTTGGAAATGGATGATCTTTGAGGTCCCTTTCAACTGAAACCATTCTGTGATTCTGTGAATATCCCTTTGGCTAGTTTGGGTGAGCTGAGCTGGCTGTATCTCCTCAGCGTACTCTTGGGGAGGGGAAATGTTGGTAAAGCACAGCCTGGGTGCTCGACTGAGCACTGCTGTGTTATCAGCACTCAGCTCTGCAAAGAACAGCACTAGATGCTTTAAGGAGAATTAACTCAGCCCAAACCCATTATGGGGAAAGATATAATAAGAGAGTACATAGGCTAAGCTGAGCAATGTAAGAAAAGTAAACCCAAAGAGGTACAACTACTAAATCAGGAATTGTTAGCAGATGAAGGGTTTACAAGGAAAATACTGGCATGAGAGGATGCAGATCCTAAGAAGAAAAGCAGTGAATTAGAAAAGAGCAAGTCCACGTCATGAAGTATCAAGCCACTTCAACAAGCAATGAAAATCAATCTTTCCTATACTGACAGACAATTGCCTGGCTAGCTCAGTCTCCTCACTTATCTCATTGTGTAAGGTGAGCTTATTAATGCCTCTCCTGCTGTCATAATTAAGTCTCAACTAGCTATGGCGTTAAACAACAAATAACTGCTATGTACTCTTTAGAACCTGTTTGCAGAGTCTTTTTGCAAAAGGCAGAACTAAAATGAGCTGTGAGGGTTGACCACAATGATCTACAAATTCCCCTGAATATGTGCTCCCTAGGGGAAGAGTGAGTAAAGGAAAAGGATGTTGGCAAATTTATTACCTACTTTGAAGTCTGACCTGGGAAGCTGGTATAAATATACCTCTGGAAGCTGACTGTAAAATGCCCTGCTGCTGCATGTTTTGTGTCTTCACGCAGTTTGCAGGCCTTGGAGATAGCAAAAGAATACACTGCTTTAAATATCTTTTACTATCTTCTGGTACCTCACTGGTTCAATTTTTTAATCTGTCTTCTTGTTGATCTTTTCTTCCAGGCATTTTTCACTTTCATGCCTTTGTTCATAAATAACCTTTTACTTTCTCTGAACATGGTAAGTATTTGATGCTTATTGGACTCTTTACAGCTATTTAGCAGCCACATGTTTTATAGCCCTACTGTGAAAGCTGCAAAAACATTATCTTCAGCTTTCCTTCTCACTCCCCTCCCTTCTGTCATGTAATCAAACATTCTTTGTTTGGCTTTGTTCATGGCAGGGTTTCACAGAAGGATTCGAAATGGATGATAGATTTTAGAATGCTTGAATACACTCTACATTTAGTTTCCTTTGTCTGTGTGATTTCTTGCACAAGTATTATCACTTCCTTTTATCATTTCATCAGAAGCATATTTGATATAAAATAAAATTTTCTCTCTCAGGAATAATGATTTTTTTTTATTATTTATTTAAATCGTGGAGATTTTAGTTCACATCACCCAGATTCTTTTTGGTTAAACATTTCAAGTATCTCCTTTTAAATTTGTCTCATGTTTCTTTTTGAGACAAAAATCAATTTCCTTAGATTTCCTGATTTATTGTACAGTTAAGACTAGTATTACCTTCTTACATTTGGTAGCTGTTACCTGCCCCCCCTACATAAGATAATCACCCAGACTAGACTCAGCCAGCTGAAAGTTAAGAAATGAAGCTATATTTACAGCTTAGCACAATATACAAGCATATAGGTATACAAATATATACATTTATATACCAGTTAAAAGTAATACAGAAAGACAATACCCCTCCCAGAAATCAGATCCCCCAGGTGGGCTCCCCACCCAAACTCCCTTCCCCCTCCCTCTTTCCCTCCCTTCAGAAATAATCAGATCAACTCATGTATATCTCATGAAATAAATCTGGAATAGGAGGTGAGATGTCAAAAAGACAACAAGGAGGTTAGAGGAAAAAGGGGTTAGGTCGAATTACAGTTAAGGCAGAGACAGCCACACAGAGCACCAGAAGGGAGGAACAGCCAGAAGTGAGAGAGGAGTGAGAAGTGACTGTCTTATCTATATTTTGGCTAGTTGTTTTTCTCAGCAGAAGAACAAGTGATATAGCTTACTGAGTTTTTTTTATTTCTTTCTTCTCACAGCAAAGAATTTAATTTCTCCCAGTGAAATATTCCAATTAGGCTCAATCAAACACAGTGTCATACAGTGCTAATAAAGAATCAGAAAACTACACATTTTTAAAATAACAGTTTTTAAATAAAAATAGTTGTACTGAGTGAGTCACATCCACAATTAATTATGTTTTTTCCCTTATTCTTTCTCAGATGAATCTCTAATCTACCACTTGTAGAGTTTTGGTTTCATACATTTCTGTAGAGGTTCAAAACTTACTACAGTACTATGTATTTCTCTCAATTTGCTTTTATAATCGATTCCCTCAGATTGTATCACCTCAGATATGCCATACCTGATTATTAGTTCTCTGTATAAGACAGTTAACATCATTAAAGATGGATTTTATGATTTATTTTGAAATTTCAATATGAAATTGAAACTCAGCATATTTTGATCAATGTACTTTTGTAGATTTCTTTTTTCCCTGAAAGAATCCAGGTCTGATCCAAATTGCAGTTCCTTTTATTTAAATTTCTGTGTGAGGAAAAGAAACAGTTAGTCAAGCAAACTTGGAAGATTTACTTGCAGACAAAGCATTGAAGCAAAAGAGTAACAAGCCACTTCCTCAGAAGAGACTTTACTAAACCGTATAGGAACAGACTTGCAACAAAGATACCAAGACTAGCAAAGCAACAAGCAGCTGAACAGATAAGAGCAGACCCTTCTATGAAGTTTTGAACACTCAGATATTAAGTGAATTTTGAAAAATACTCCAGCTGAGAACTGTCTCATCAAAAAAGCTAAAAGACATTTTGTGAGGTTATTTTAATATAATATATGTATACATTTGAAGTTCTTAGTTTTTTTCTTCATTTTTTTTCCTTTTAACTGCTTGTAATTTTACAAGAACTAATAGTTTGTTTTGGCAGAATAACAATAATAAAAAGGACTTTTTTTTTACAAGTCTGATGTATTTTAAGCTGTAGAGATGAGGAACACTCAGGTAAGATGGAAGTTAAGGGAAAGTAGCTTGGTTTCTTAAAGAATTGTTTGGGTGAAATTAGTATGCAGACTCCACTAAATTGCAAGGAGGCCAATACTATCAAACACCAGGCAAAAGGTAGAAGTCTCCCTGGGCTGGCATAATTCATTGCATGAAAAGGAATCATCAAGAGAAAAACAGCTCAAAATGTTTGTATAACTCCCTACTGTCATAAAAAAATCTTGCCACTGCCTGTTGACTTGGCTCAACTGTGTATTTTCGTTCACATCTCGTTGAGGAAAACTGTTATAGTTTGGCTGTGGTGTTCTTTGTGTACTTGCATGGAATTGAAAATCTGTCATGACCCCAAGCAATCTGTAGGAAGCTTTAGAATGTCAGTGTTTACAGATGATCAGTATTTACAGATGATAACAGAAGTTAGTTTCCTACCAAAGGAGAAAATATCCCATAGAGCATCTCCTCAGCCCTGGTTTGCTGTGTGCATTTGTCTTATTGCAAAGCTCATTCCATAGGTGTTGCAGAAAATAAAATGAGATTAAAAAGATTTTTTTTTTAATTGTGAAAGTCCATATCATTGACATGTAGCTGAAGAAGTTCCTGGGGGAGATAAAACAAGAGAAAACATACTTTTCTACATTATTTTTTTCCTATTTCTCTAAGAATGTGGTTCAGAATGGGTGATCTTTCAATTCTTTTACCTTCACTACTTTCATAATCTTAAATAAAGAAAAACTTTTCTGCCATTGCACTTGAGTTAGGACAACTCATTCCTCCTCTGTTTAGAATGCAGGATCTGATCTCAAGTTGATCTACATTTAAAACATTTATTTTTTTTTAAATCACTGTATTTCTGCAAGGAAGTTAGTGTTAAAAAGTTCAAATATGCCATCATGGAGAAACAAGTGCAGTTTCTGAGACATATAAAAGTCACTTTTAGCAATTATTTTTAAGGAGTTCATCACAACAATGGTGTTAAAGGTCCCAGGACATGAATGGTATCACCAACATGAGAATCACCTTTATAAAGGTTGTATTCTGATGGAATATAAATATTAAATGCCTTTTCTAGTACGATTTTGTCATAGACTTTATAGATGTCTCCAAGTAAACAAGGAATTAATTGAAAATGAATTACACACAGAAAGACATCACACACATTTTTACATACAGATGTATAGATAAATCTGTAAATCTATGCAGTTACATCTGAAATTTTTGGAACAAAAATCAAGAAGCTTGTGCTATAATATATTACCTACCATAATAATACTGTATACCCAGGTGCTTCAAATGCCAAACTGACTTTCTAGGAACACAGAATTCATGTCGCATTACCACTTTTCATAATCCACATTAACATGTCCTTTCTTTCAGTCTTAAAAAAAATTCTTCATTCCCTTAATATGAAATACTGCAGGAGAAGACTTTACTAAGCATTGCCTTTCTCTCAGTCACGTAACTGTGAGTAAGTCTTTGAGGTTTATCATCAAACCCATCCAACTGAAATATTTGTAATTTTAATGCTGCCTTCCTTGTTGATTTTTTAAGGTTTGGGGCTTTTTTTTTCCCTTTTTTTTTATTATTCATTCCCAAGGAAGGGGGAAGGCCAAAAATAGCCATAAACACAGTTCAGCAGTTGGTACAGACAAGCTCATAGCAACATTGAGACAGTAGGTAGGTGGGTGCTAACCAACAGATCACTGCTTTGTGACATTTTAACTAGATTCTGTTCCAAACACTGGAAACATACATAGAAGTGTGAAAGCATAGACTGTGTGATTTGGAAATCTCTCTTATTTAAGTATTGCTATGATAAAAGCAAATGCATTCCTCTAGCTCTCCTCTATGTGTTGTGTGGAGTAACATTTAGAAGAATATGACTCTCTTTGTGTAAATTAAGTACAGTAATGTGCAGTGTGACAAGGCAGTAAAATATGTACTTTTCAGAAGATGAACAGCAGAGGAGTATCAGAGTGCTTGTAATACTTAGAGAATATTATGATGACAGAATCTTATACTAGGACCGTCAATATTTAAGTGTTAGACAAAACCAGAACACACATCTAAGGTTATGGCACAAACACAAAAGAAAAGCAATCATTTTCAAATAACATGGGTGTTGGGACCCCCATTCAGGCACCACTTTAAAGTGCTTCTGCATCCTCTTTTAGTAAGCTCAAGAGAATATTTTCAAACCCAAAATCATCTCAAATTTTTATTAGAGAATAAAATAGAGTAACTAGCCTTTGAAGATCATCAAGTCCAACTATAACCTATTAATACTATTAGACCATCTCCCCATCCAAACATCTTTTAATACCTCCAGAGACGGTGACCACCACTTCCCTAGGCAGCTTGTTCCAGTACCTGATGACCCTTTAAGTGAAGACATTTGTTCTAATTGTCATGATAGGCCTAAACAGGCCAAAATAGGCCCAAATAGGCTCAAACATGTCCCGGCTCTCCCAGACATGTTTTCCTGCTATCCTTCCTTCTGCTGTGGAGAGAAGTAGCTGCAGCAAAGAGAACAAAGAACCTGGAACCACTGAGTTTAAGGACTTGCTCAGATTTGTTTTACTCCTCTTTGCATCCTATGGTAAACAAAGTACATCCACTTGGCTTGTGCAAGGCCTATGTTTTTCCCAAATTTGGGTAAAGCAAGCCTGTGGCTTTACCTAGTAAGGTCAAGCTTGGCTAACTGCCATTCTGATTGGCTATTCTATGTCCAAAGACCAATTAGTCTTGGGCTGTATTAATAAAAAGAGATGAGCAGGTAACACAATGTGCTCTGCCATTGTATTCATGCTTGCTTGCTTGCTTGCTGCTGCCACCATTGCTCTCTGCTTCTGGCAGTGTTCTGCCTCACTGCCTTATTACATCCTGAACTGCCTAGAAACTTCCTGCCTTGAGTTTACCAGGAATAGGCACCAAATACCTCCACACGATAGGTCTGTATAGCCAGTGTGACATTGTGATGAGACTGCACATCGCAAGACATCCTGCCTACACCTGCCAAGATGAGGAGCCCTAGACACAGAGATCATCCAGAGAAACCAGGATAAGGTCAGAGATCATCTGCATCCTTTCCCCAGCACCTTGTGAAGCCTGAGAAGAATCAGAAGTCTCAGCAGCCAAGGAGACACCAAAGAGATCCCTGAAAGTGTTTGGGTGCTTTAGTTAGTCCTGGGGAATTTGGAGACTAATATTTTGTGAGTAAATACTTAAAGCCTCTTGTAATTCGCCAATTGCCTTCTGCCATAAGCAGAAAGAAGCTCCTCAAGTTGATCTAGCGGACAAATGGTATATTGGCCACAAGAACCTCTTCCAGTTCAATTAATGTTGGTATTTATGCTAGTTATTTCTTAAATGTTCTAGATCCTATGCTATCATCCCTATAATGTTTCCGTGACCATGCAAAGAACCAATTATTATTAGAATTTAGTGGTTGAGGGGGTGAGATTTCTGAATATTGAAAATTAATAAACAATATTAATTTTGAAAAAATACCATCTTGCATCAATTGATTACCCTTTCATTACACTAATACCCAATCTAAACCTCTCCTGGTGCAATTTGAAATCCTCAAAATCTCCTTCCTCTATTTTCTCTTCAGCTTTGTTTTCCCACCACATCATCTGGAAGTCTCCCAACCACAGATGCAAATTCAACTGCTGCTCTAAGACTGCCTCTCTTCCTCACAGCTCTGCAGCTCATTGCCATGCCACTTGTAAAAAAATACAACATATAGGCTAAGGGCAGCTGAATTCAGGCATGTAGGGATGATTTTAGGAAAACCAGGGCTTACCTAGAGATGACACTCTCCAGGGATATGATGAACAGAAAGAGGAGCTTCCATTACTAAGGTAACAGTACAAGGAAACAAGGAAAAAGTAGTTTCTCTGCTGAGTGTGAGGAACTTTGTGGCAGCAGATACAGATAGGGCTGAGTTTACCCCACTCTTCTTTGTTAAAAATGGCTACCAGTCTCTGTCCCTAGGGACAAGAATTACCAGCAGCAAATGAGAATCAAGATTGACATTACATAAGTGAATGCAACCCATACTTTTGCATGAGACCAAACATCCTGTCTGGAAGGGTGCTGAGAGAATAGGACGAAGCCTTGACAAAGAAGGGAGGTAAAGGTGAATAAATGTGATAAAAGAAGCTTTTATCTGTGCAGATACAAATATTGTTTCCTTTTTTCTGCTAAATTTTTGGCCAGAAGCATGGGGCAGATTCTGCATTGTTAGTGGCTTGCAGAAGAAACCTTACTGAGATGGAAGCGAAAGAAAAAATCTGGCAATTTTGAACAATCCTATTTGTTTCCATGGAGGAGCAAAATGAGATAGAGTTATTATTTGTTGCTGTTATCTTCCTGTTTACCTTAGATATGTCTGCTTGTAGAGGAAATTAGACAAATCTGTCACCAGTCACAGACAAAGCTAGCACTGGGCTCAGAAGATACAGTGTGGATGTGGTGTAATACCACATGAAGTGGGATAATTAGGTACTCTGAGAAGGTTGAGAGAGCCTGAGAAAGCAACATCCTAGCACATGTCCTTTCTCTTTATTGCTGAGAAGTACCATCCAGAACTAACTCAGGTATCCCTTTGTAGAGCATACAGAGGTGAATGCTACACCTTTATTGCACATCACTAGCCCTTCATTCCTAATTCATTTAGGCAATGCACGTGTAAACTGCCATGCATTCACACAGTAAATGTAAGTGTGGCACCACATACAAACATTTCAGTAATCTGTTGGTATTTACATACCCCATTCTCTTCAAACACTGATAAGTAGCAACTGTTATTGATTCCATCAGTACATGTTATCAGAAAATTGGAATCCATTATTGACCAGTGTGACTGCTATTTGTAAAATGTTCAATCTATTGTTCCTTGCATTAGGACAAACTTATTACCAATAGAAGTCCACAAGGGAATAGATACACAGCAAGAAGTGAGGAGTCTGCCAAAAGCCTTAGCTTTAGTAAATGAAGACCATTTACTGCTTACAAAATCCATCCTCTTTTGGAAGAAATCAGGATGCCATAGAAGTCTAAATAGTTTTAAGGGGGAAAAAAAGGAAAAGGAATCTAATTAAAGAAATTCAATTAAATAACAGAGCCAGATAGTTTATTCAGTAAGCACTCCAAAATAAATGTAACTTTTACTCAATGCTCTAGATTTAATTAAAAGTTAAGTGTGAAGTTTAGAGTATGTGTGAGTGAAAGAACCATGAAAACTGACACTGCGAATATGATAAATATGTGCTGTACAGCTAACTTTTAGTCCTGTATATCTAATAGAAGCAGAAGGGGACAGTCATTTGAGAACACATCTTCACTTGATAATTACATTCTCTCCCTCTCTCCTTTCTGGCCTTGTTTTCTTTCTACATGTCAGATAGCAGGGAAATACTTTCAAAATGGAAAATTTTAAAGCACAGAACAATGTTCATATAATATAACATTGCTGTGTGAATGTGTGATTACCTTTGGTAAGTACACATAAACCAGAAAGCTGGTATTATAGAGGATTAGGAGTGGTGCTGATCAAACTCAGTAGCAAGTATATTGGACTGATCAAACTCAATAGCAAGTATATTGGACTCACAGAATGAGGGTTTTGACTTCTATTTGGCATTAGAAGACCAAGACACAGACTCATAACATTAGAAATCTTGTCTCTGTCCTAGTATAAGTCCAAAAGCTCGGCTATATAAGGTATGCATGAGTCCATTTGCAAGTCACTTGATATAAAATTTCAGATTCAAAAGGTCATTGCAGCTTCAAAATGACAACACTGAACCATGTACGCTGGATGTCCCTGTCTTTTTTTTTTTTTAGCTAAAAAACTCACTACAGGTGAAATCACAGTCTGTTCTAAATGTGGTGTGGCATGTGCCAACAAGCCAAGGCCAGCTGGAAATACCAGTCTCTGAAAAGCAATGGTAACATATATTTTGTTCTAGCAATCGGATGCCAGTGTGGCAGAAAGATAGTTTAAAGGTATATTTTGAATCTTTTTTTAATATCCATGGACTGTTTTAACAACTGTTCCACAAACCCATTCCAGCCACTTTAGCCACATAAGTCCTCTTAACTCTTCAATCTTCCACTAGTAACATCAGCACTATGAACTAGCAGCAAATACAATATATATTTGATATTTCAGAGGAGAAAGATGCAAAGGAAATTTGCTAATGTCTCACTTCTTCCCCTCTCCAATTGCAACGCTGGTTTGGAAGGAACAAGAGCTTGCCTGCTCCTACACCTGCTGGCGTCACAGACACACAGACCCTCCCACCTGTGGAATCTAGCTCGTATCACACCCCCAGACACACATATACAAGAAAGCCATTCACCCAAGGAAAGACTAAAAAGGAATTTTAAAGGAATAAAATGAATTTTCAAAACAGCATTTTTAAGTAACCAGTTTTGGTGTTTTCAAGTTTACCAACCACCATTCTCCATTTCTCAAGTCTTTCAATAAACACTCAAAATAAACCACCAATGTGGACTGGGTAAAAACAGTAAGTATCAGTTTAGGTGATATTTCATTTGGACCCTAGAAAACATCAGTATTTATCATCCAGTCTTTTTAATGTATGTTCAATATTCTGAGGGAAGAAAGAAATAAAGAAAAATATCTGATAAATCTAGTTACTGTTTATAAAATCTTTGTCCCTAGAAGCCTGTACTTGCTTTTATTCCTGACTTTATCAGAAGATATGCCTATTATGGGCACGTTCTTAATTGGAGCCCATTTCTGAGTTTGGCAATCAACTCTGTATTTGGTCTGGCAACCAAATTCTGTATTTGGTTAATAAGAAACAATAATTTAGTAACTAATTTTATAAGCACTTTTTGTAATGCATGATACAGCACTCAGAGATATCTATTTCCTCACAGATACAGCTTCTGCATCTGGGATAGTGAACTGAGCATTCAGCTTATCAGTGGAAACCTCATTTTAGGTGAACTCAATCTTCCCCCCCCCAGATAGTTTTGAAATAAATTATAGTGTATTTCATGTTTATCCAACTTCTCAGGTGAGATTTGAATCAGTGCTGCATTGCCCCAGCTGCTCTGTGACTAGTACTTGAACCCAGTTTACATATCTATATGTAATTCCAGCAGGAAAGGATTGTAGTGCTGCCGTACCCTAACCAAGTGCTAGCAAATAAGTGGACTTTGAAATTGCCAATTTGGAAACAGAAAAAGTGTTAGAAGTGATGGCTTCCTTTGCCCTGCTTCACAAAAATTGTGAAACAGAAGGCAGAATTTAGGAGAGAAGAAACTAAGTAGACTGGGTCTTGTTTCAAATCCTGCCTCATCCATGAATTCCCTTGTGAGTTTTCTGTCATTCGTCTTGTGGTGGTTCAGCTTGTTTCCAAATTTAAGATCATAGAATCAAAGAATCAGTGAGGGTTGGAAGGGATTACAAGGATCATCTAGTTCCAACCCCCCTGCCATGGGCAGGGACACCCTACCCTAGATCAGGATGGTATTTCCCATCATTATAGTTTTGCTGTGAGTCTAAAATTCATTCATGTTAAACTGTCAAGTGCGGTAGTGTTTACAAAGAGGAAAATGTCAGTTAAAAAGTAGTCAACAGTGTGATATACTTATGCCAAAAAAACTAAGGATGATTATTAATGTTGGCCATGACTAAGGCAAATTCTATTAAAATATTTAACCATTCATGAAAATATTTTCATTTTTTTTATGCCCAACTCTAATACTGAGAACCTCATTAAGACAAAGATTTAAATCAGACCGGTTGGATGAAGTCCACTTTTGGTAGATCAGAATTTCTTTTAATAGCTGTCCTCAGACAAGTGATTTCCTTTATGCTTCCTTCTAAATTCTTGCATGTTATCAAGTATAATGTGCTTATAGTAACTTTTCTGCATTTTACCTTTTCTAATTGCAATTGTTAGTTTTGCTTTTCTTCACTCATTAAGTACAAAACTTGTTCATAACTTTAATAAGAATCCATGTTACTGAACTCAGTTTTCATCTGTCAATTATTTGGTATCTATGATAAAGATCGCCCCATCTTCCTGACCCCAACACATCCATCTCAGTTTTATTTCCCCTTAGATAATGTAATTTGCATTTCTGTATAGTCATACCCATTAGCTAGCCTGCTTTTTCAGTGGTGTTAGAGTCCTCTTTATTGAAAACTGAGATGAAGCATTCATTTATTTTTTGAGCCAGACCCATATTAGCTTTTAGACAATTCTCACTTTTAACAAATTGCAACTCCACTTTTTTTCCTGTTTTGTAGAGAATCTTTTTCACTTGCTATAATTTCCTTTGCAAGGTCTATCTCTGCTTGACTTATAACACTGCTGAATTTATGAATGAGAATTAAGTGAGGGCCACCCTGTGAATACTCCTATCCACCCACTGAGATATAGCCCTGACATTTATTTATCAACAGTACCTTTTATGTTACAAATCTAGTTGATGACAAGTCTTTTTACTCAGTAACCTTAATCTTCCATTGCTTCTTGTTTATAATCCTCTCAATGCCACATGCTCTCCATTACATCTCAAGCAGCAGGAACTTAAAAGTCATATTTAGCAGAGGCCAACTGAAAATAGCACAGGAGTCACTTGTACCTGGCTGTTGTGAATTGTGACCACCTTTGGAGAATCAGCACTGTTTTCCACGCAAACACATTCTGCTACAGCCTTTCTCCACTGTCTGATTTGGACTACTGTTATTGTTTGGGAGTTATCCACCCTCCCCCATAATGAATTCACCCAGACTAGGCTCAGCTGGCTGGAAATTAAGGAATGAAGCTTTATATTCACAGCTTAGCACAATATACAAGCAGATTTTACAATATATTACAAATATATACAGCTATATACAGAAATATACAAGTTAAAAGTGATACAGAAACACAACAGCCCTCCCAGAAATCAGAGTCTCCAGGAGGAGCTCCCAACCACCCTTCCACCTTCTTTCCACCCCTCTACCTTACCCCCGAGTATGCCTTATGTGCAAAGTGTGTTTGGAAGATTGGCAAGGGGGACTTAGAAGCAGAATTATTTGGGTTACACTGCAAAAGCCCAGAGAGAAAAGCACTGACTCAGACAGAGACTCTCACTCTGTCATATCTATGTTTCTGTCCTTTCTTTTATACATCTCAGCAAGCCTATAAGTGAAGCAGACATCACCATTGTTTTCCTTTCACAGCCTGTAATCTATTTTTTCTCATTAAAATATTCCAATTAGTCTCAAACTAGCACATCTGCACCTTAGATGTACCTATTCACTATTTATTTTCCTTTAGCAGAATGATATTTAAAAAACCAGCTGCAACAACAACAGACAGCCATGTCCTTGAAATAATTTATGCAGGATTTAAAAAATGGAGGTGTCAAAGGAGAAAATGTCAAGATATGTCACTTACTGCTGGATGCCAGTGGCTAGAGAAAATAGTAGTCACTGGATTTACATCTAGCACAGATTTAAAAGTTAGGCCAAGATGGTCCTGACTCTCTGCAGAAGCACTGGCCTGTGAGGGTCAGGGCAAATCTACGATCTAAATGCTTTCATTCCCTAGCTGTATAAGATCAGAACAAGGACAATGCACAGTGAGTGAGATGTGAAAGGATCTCTTATGCTGCTCTACCACCAAAGAAATTGAATACAGTCAGATCATACAGAGAAGGACAAAGTTTTGCAATAGCTCCTTGCTGGCTAAAATCATGAATGCAATAATGAACGATACAAAACTTGGTGTGGCCTCCTTGGAGGGAATACCTAAGCTGAAAGCGGAAGCAGGAGACCATGGCTTTCTGAAACATAGTTCTTTCCTTAGACTATTCACTTGAGTATTAAGAAATGCTAAGATGTACTCCAAGCCTGGGCATACTCAATACACAAAAACTCCTTCAGAATCCTAGCCAATGGCTAGAGTGTGCTTTTACACAGAAGTATACTCTTCTTTACAACAGCATATAAATTCACATCTCAATGCTGTTAACATTCTTTTTCATCTATATAAATGGTATATTCTTTAAAGTAAAGTTATCTCAAGTAGTTTTTAGGTAGTCTCTATCGTTATGTTCTATACATTGAAGAAAAGGTATAAAGTCTTTGATGTTTTTTATCAGAGAAAGGGACAAAGGCATCTCAGCCTAACTGCTATTTCCACAGTGGAAATGTCAGACAAATCCCCCTCTGTTTCTTTATCTCCTTCACTTGCTAATAATACACTGAAACTTTTAAAAAGAGCTGCATATTCATCATCACAAATGAAACGTCACATTTTTCTGCTGGTGGAGATGGTAATTATAGGTTTGCACTTCTAATTGAAGCATTGATGAACATGTTCCACACTGCAGAAAACATAAAATAATTGTTAGGCAAACCATGTGATGTAATGGGGAAAAAAAAAAAGACAAAACACCTAAAGAGACGTTGAAAGAAGCAGCATGAATCTTGATAATGACTACCCCAATGGCTTATTTCCTAGCATCATTTACTGCCAGGAGAAGTTAAACCAGTGGATATTTTGGCAGAAAATTATAAGCTTCTGGTTCTTCCTTAAGTAACAATGCACCCAATGCCTCAAAGCCAATTTCAACAACCCTATTTGTAGGGCAATGTGACCATTCCAGAAGGTAAATCAAAGAGGGTAGAAGCAAATTTTTCCCATTCTGGCTAAAATAACAACAGGAAGCTCAAACAGAACATATATATCTCTTGGAAGAATGAATCCAAGTTTGCCACTTATGTCACAGAGTGGAAAAATAACTTTGTTTCATGACTAATAACTCCCTTTCTCCTCTTCTTATTCACTAGTACCTAGCTGCTTTATGTTTGTGGCTCAGACTGAGGCATTTGTTAGCAGCACACTTGAAGCTGACAACAGAGAGATCGAAAACAAAGCAACTCCTCTGTAGTTCTCTTGAGAGCAGTAATAGATCCACAAGCCATCTTGACCAAATGACTGGGACGGGTTGAATAAGGGCAATAGAGCCCATCGATCTCTGAAATTACTATTATTGAAGGTCTGTCTACCTGTATAGCTTGTTGAGATCACTTATAGCTGATACAAAATAATGGCAGTTTACATAAGTTGAAAAAAAAACTCTAGATCTGGATTGTTTGTTTTAGAAAGAAGAAGCTAGAAAGTTTGGAACAGTATATAACTTGCTAAACTCCTGTTTGTGCTTCATCCAGGTTGTGGATTACCATCTGTGTCATCACAACATTTCGACCTGTTAAAGATTTAATTCAGGACAGGAAGAGGAAAATAAATGACCTTTATCATTCTGATTATTGCTCAGTTTCATTCTTTGTTGAAAACATGCAAAACTGAAAGAGTAACAGCCAGAGGGAGTTCTGTGGTAAGTTATTAAGAGTCATATCAGAGACAACTGTTATTTCAGATATTTAGATCATTAATATTAGTAGGGGAAAAAAAAGAAAAGCTTAAAGCCAATTACAGATGGAAAAATAATTTTCATGCTAGGACTAAAAATATTTGGAATTATGAGGGGGAAAGGTAAATATTATTTTGTTAGTTTCTCCTGTGTTCTAAAATAGTTTAATACTCTTCACAGAAAAAGTACTGAAACACAGAAAGCCTGGGTCTGAAGTATCACGAATCTGACAAACAGTTCAATGAAAAGCAAACAAGCCAACCCAAAAAAATCAGGCAGCAAGGAAAGTCCTCTCAGTAAAGAGAAGGGAATGAGAAACATACCTAACATTAAGCACACTTTAGTGTGTTGCTAATAAAGTCTCCTATTTTACTGAAAGAACAACATTGTAAACCCGTAGGTAGCAGTTTAAACCACTTATATCGAACCTCATGTGCTCAGCTGCTTGGCATTTCTGAACTACCTAATTAATGCCAATATTTAGCACAGGAACAGGTGGGAAAACTAATGACTAATTTCTTCTCTCTTCCAAATCAACAACCACCACAGTCTTTTAAAAATACAATTCTTACCACTGCCTGCTGATTCCATTCTTGTCGGCTTCATTGCTCTGACACAGGGCTGCAATAAACAAACAGCTGGATGTAGCATTCTACTGCAAGTGGAACAGCTTCGTCTCTGCAACAAGCCCCTTGCCAATAATGTGCTTTTGCCTCCCTCGGATGGGTCAAAAAATGTGAACTCTTCTAACAGAAGGACCAACAGCATGTGTGCTGTAAGTGGCACTAGTTCAGTTTGAGCACTGAATTGAGTAAGCTTAATTAGCAGAGGAAGGGAAAAATACACGTTTTGAAATTCCATTTTTTGGGCCTGTGAAGGAAGACAGGGCATATATTATAAAATTTAGTCTTTTATTCATCAACTAGGTAAAAAAGGTACTTATTCAATATGTTGATGAGTGCATTCAAATATCTGCTCTGAATCAGCTGAAAGAGGTTTTAACTGTGCATGAGTTAAAACACATCCTTTTCAACTTTTCTCCCTCCATCTTCTTCAGTCTGTCTCTATGAATGCATTGGTGGTATTTAGCAATAGCATATTTTCCTTTTTCTAGCTGAATGATCTTATCAGTGACAACAGAAGTTTTGATCAGGCGACTCCAGGCCTCTAGCATCATCTTCATCTTCTGACATGTTCCAAAGTTTATATAAACGTTATCTGATCTAAAGAAAAGTATTAACGCTCTTAGAAGAAACATCCTAGACCCTTTTTAAATGACACAGATAAGAAATAGAATAAATAATAGAACATGTAAGTGAACTTGCTTTCACCATAGTTTAAGGGAGGGACTGGGTAACTGTGTAGGGTCATTAGTTTTGCTTTGGCATTGAGCTGATCAAGGTCTGGGAATTCCTGCTGGGGCTTTTTTGTTCTTGAAAGGAAAATGTCAGGGAATTTTTGACTGATTTTTTTTGTTTACCAAAAAGAAGCCTTTGAAAAATTTCCAAAATGTTTCAATTGCACCAGAAACTGCTCACCAAAATTTCCACATATCTGTACATAGTTTTAGCTGCTACGGAACAGTGTTTCTGGCAGCTTAATAACCTCACAGTAAAACCCTGTGTATCAAGCTTTTGAACTGCACATATGTCATCATTTGGTAGCATATAAATGTGATGTTTATTACTACCTGAACCTGCAGCAAATGGAAATGCTGAATTGGTAAGTGAAGTCCAACAGAAAGAAATATTTGGTTGATAAAGAATAAGTTTGTTGCTTTCATACATAAGTTCAGCTGTGTGCTCATTTTGTACTGTCTTTGAAAGGTGTTAAGTCTTTCACAGACTCATAGAATGTTAGAGGTTGGAAGGGACCTCCAGAGACCATCGAGTCCAATTCCCCCTGTCAAAGCAGGATCCGCTAGAATGTTTCACACAGGAATGCATCCAGGCAGGTTTTGAAAGTCTCCAGATCAGGACACTCCACAACCTCTCTAGGCAACCCATTACCTTTGTGTTGAGGTGAAACCTTCTATGTTCAGGTTTGTATCCATTGTTCCTTGTCTTACTTCTGTGCATGACCAAAAAGAGATTGGCCCCTTCCACTTGACAGTCACCCCTCAGACATTTATAGACATTGATCAGATCCCCTCTGTCTTCTCAAGACTAAACAGCTCCTGGTCTCTCAGCCTTTCTTCATAGAGAAGATGCTCAAGACCACTAATCATCTTTTTGGCTCTCAGTTGGACTCTCTCTAGCAGCTCTCCATCTTTCTTGAACTGGGAAGCCCAAACCTGGACAAATATTACAGGCATGGCCTCACCAGGGTAAAGTTGTTATGAGAGATGGTATCAAAAGCCTTACTGAAGTCAAGGCATATTGCATCCTTGCTTAAGTCCTCTTGAGCTTAACAGCTTTACAACAAGCCATTGGTATTTAGAGGGAACTGATAAGTAATAATTAGAAAACAAATTTAAAGGATTTCACTTTTTTTGATACTAATAGTTTGTATTGCTTTTAAACACCATGTAAACCAGACAAATTTTTAAGTTCATCTCATTCTGCTTTAA